>JANRGW010014882.1:0-36045 GCA_024733675.1 Psilopsiagon aymara | reverse complement strand
GACACCAGAACTGCACACAATACTCCAAGTGAGGTCTCACAAGAGCAGAGTAGAGGGGCAGGATCACCTCCTTCGACTGCTGGTCACGCTCGGATGGATTTCATCATTGCAGATGCCCTTGGTTAACTTCTATGTATACTGATGGCTGCAGCTGGGAGCTGGGGCCCCCAGACACTGAGCACTCCTGTGTTGGGGTTGCTGCTTGATTTCTTCCCTCACAGACAATACGGTGGAGTCCGTCAGTGGTGAAGATCAGTAAAAGCGGAGATCCCCACTCATATTTAATAACAGAAATGCAGGGTATTCTGCTGATGGAAATAGTAAGGCGAATGAGCTGATCTTGCCTTCGTGCTAGGAGGAGAAACAGGCTGTCTGCAAGGCTGCAGATGGCCAGTACTGGCTGGTTCTCATGCCTTGCTTCGATTTTGCTTGCCTGGTGCCTTTCTCTGTGTCTGGTGATTTCAGTGTGGTGCAAAGTCTTAGCAGCTGCAGGTTTTTGCTCTGATGCAGTAATATTTATACAACTCCCCTTACTGGCGTATTGGTTTTCTGGGAAAGCGTTTTTATATTTTATATCAGAGCAATACATTGTTATTATTTGCCACTTTTTTACGTGGAAAATTTTGGAGGTGAAAAATTTTGGAGGTGCGCACTAATAACTTTGTAGGCTATTAAAACAGGTACAAAGATTGCTTTTTACTTTTGGAATTGTAGATTCAGCTTGGCATTTTTCAATCTGTCACTCAGACCAGATAGCAAAAATGTTACTTAATTTAACCATGGCTATGATTTATGACCTGATTGTTGTTTTCTCTTTTAACTATCATTCTCTATAATGTCCTAGATGCTGTGGGGAATCAAATTGTTTACTTTAGATGTTATAAAGCAACCCAGCAAACCCAGTCCCAAAAGCCAATTATACATAGTTTAAGGCTGTGGAAAAACATCAGCTCCAAAACATTATTCAATGTATCTTTGGCAATTTGGTATTGAATTCTTCTCTAAATTCATACATCATTCTAACTTAAACATGAAGTCAGCTTGCTTGTTAATTATTTTAATTGCTGCTGCATATGGTGAGGCTTGTATTATCCAGTAGAGTTGTTCACTGGTTTCAGGTATAGAACTAGTAAGTCGTAACAAATTTCTGGGTTTTAATTGGTATTGCAGGCTAATGCATTAGTTACTTAAATGCTTCTGGCTTTCCTTTAAGTGTTGCAGTGTGTGATTCAGCAGAGCTGTGTGCTGAAGGAAGGGAACACGCAAAGCACCTGTCAGTAATTTATGCTGCACCTGAATGGTTTTCCATAGCTTTAGGCATACTAAGTCAGTTGAAGAGATTGAAACTTTGCAGGAAGTTAGGTGTTTAGTTTTATCACACCCAGACACTATTTCCCCTTTTCTCCCAAATGTTTTCTAACATTTGCTGATGTTTTTTTGTTTTCCCTGCCCTAAGCTGATGATTGGAATACCAGATCCCTGTCTAGATGATCTTTGGAATGAAATGTATTTTAAAAATAGTGACCTCTGTGAATATAGTTTGAAAGTGACCATTTTTTCCAACATCTGTTCAACGAAAGTGGACAGATGCAGTCTCTTTGACCCAGTTTGGTTGCTCCTTTGGAGGGAGAAGGGAAAAACAGCTCATAATGATGTTTCTTTTCCTTTCAGAAATAGAGACTTGCTGTGGGTTTTGTATAGCCGCCTGCCAATATCAGGAGGCAGGCAGGACAGCTGGCAATGTGAGCCCTTCTTCTGGTAGGCTGTGGCTCAATTTCAAGCTACATGGGAAGAAAGAAGGGTCATGGGCAACACCATGAAAGGGGCAAGAGTAGTGGTCAGTACTCTAGGTGAAATAGCCCTCTTCTCCCCTCTCCTCCCCAGGGGAACAGCACCTTTGACTTAGGCATTAATACCTCAGGAAGCATTCTATCTCTCCTGGATGTATTCTTGTATCCCTCACTTAACTGTTCTTAGCTGGCTTGTCTACAGAATGTGCAGTTCACTGCTGACTGTCTGAGCTACAGTCCTGTACCCATGCAAGCATCTGTGTTTTGCATTGGTGATTGGATTTTGTTGTCATATCTTGTGTATGTTAAGTGCATCTGTGGTGCATGTATCAGCATAGCTATCATAGCTATATAGCTAGCATATCTCTGCAAAAGAAACAGCCCAAAAGGACATGCACCAAGGTTGTAGGATGTCTTAAGCACCACAGGAATAAGTAATGGATGATCCATGTCTCTGTCAGATTCTCAGAGCAGTTAATTCAGCAACCACCTCGTCTGCATTGGGTGTTCTGCACAGACAGCCCCTTGCTGGGGAATTGCTTGTTGCCCACAGCATGCTTCATTCTCTCTGTTTGCTTGGGTTTTGAGGGCCCTATAGTTTTTTGTGTGTAAGATCAGCTTTCTTTCCTTGCCTGTCCCTAAGCCCTTTCATGTGTGATGTGAGGCAGTTAGTGTGGTTAGATGGTGTTGCGTGCTTGGTTGCATAAGGGATGTCTTGCTGCCCTGAGCCTGCAGCTGTGGCCTGCCTGGCTGAAAAGCCTGGAGTAAACTGACTTGGGAAATCTTTGAGGCAGAGAGTTAGCTAATGCTAGAACTGAGGTGTGTGGCTGCTTGACATCCAGCTTGTTTGGATACCTGTTGTCTTTAAAGATTTTATTTTTTTTTAATGCTTTTTTGGTAGAGATTTTTTCCCTAAATTAACTAACCCTCAAAATACATATGCTTCTATGCTTTCTCATCCCCTGAGCTTAAGTATAGAAGGATCTCATGCTTCAGGTAACCAAAGGGGAGCACCTCCCTCTTCTGTTCTGAAAAAAAGGGAAGACCCACTGCAACAAGCCAACCTTAGTATTTGCTTCCGCCTTCCCGTGAAGCATGTGTGATATCCTGCCAGCGGCAGGCACCCCTTCTCGCCCTGATTGTGTGCTGCTCTGACTTCTTCCTTGTCCTGCAGCGCTACAGCTGATTGCCATAAGTTTCAGTAAATTTGCAAAGTTCATTTTGGGGAAATTATAGAAGACCTTTGGACTGACTCTTTCCCAACCAGCTTGCCAGGATTTTTCTTCTTCAAAATAGAATGAAGCTTATTTAGTGTGTATGCAGTCACAGCAAGAAATGCAGCTTTTGCCATCAGCTTTTATTCTTCCAGCGGCTCTGGAGCAGTCCTGTCTGAAGCCTAGTGTATTTCAATGGCAGTTTTGAGTTTTTCTGTTTATTCCAGGGCAAACATAGCAAAAATGTAGCTGGTTTGGTTATTTTAAGTTTTAGCTTACAATACTTCGAGTGCTTCTGAGCAGGCTGCTGCCCTCATCTACAAAAATAAGCTTTCCTCACCTAATACTTCTTATTTGTCTTGCATAGCTGTATCAAAACCATGTTTTCAACAATTTGCCTATTAACTCTTTCTCTGTGAGATTCATAGTTTCTTCTCAAAACACAGTTGGAATTCCTCTTGCCAGCCTCAGCTGTATCAATGCTTCCCACACTGTAATGGCAGTATATTAATCACCTACCACTTACAGGCTACTGTTATCTGCAAGAGGGTTTTGAAATTCTCTGCAAGAGGTGCTTGGTTTCATTAGCTTTTTAATTTTCTTGCTGAACAACCACAAGCTCTCTGTTGTGGCTGTGTGTTGCATGCTGCTTCTAGGCCAGAGAAACTCCAGAATGGTGAAGTGGAAGAAGGGAGCAATTTGTGTCATAGATGCTGATTGATTGTGGGTCCCTTTGGGCGTCTTTGTAATGGGCTCTCAAAAGAAAGACTTACTGTATTGGGTGGAAAACTGGAGGACCCATTGTGTATTCAGCAGTGTATAGCAGTTGTAACTATGGACAACAACACAGGCACTCTTAGATAGAAAAGCATTGAGGGCAGAGTTAGGCAGTCCTGATCCATGACCTTGCCCCAAAAGGGTCTTTGATTTTCATATATGGGTGTAGTGGGGATGAAGAAGAGAGACTTCTGTCTTGTGCTTGCTGAGGCTTTTGATTTTTATGTTAAATTTCCTGTGTCCTCAAAGTGAGAAGGTTCTAGCATATTTAAATAGCCTGCGTATACTGGGAGGGCAGTACAGGGCAAGGATAGCTGGGCTTTGTGCCAGGGATTCAGTCCTGCTCTTAAGACTAGAGCAGAAATAGTTTGTTTTGCTTGATAACTTGTCAAGTGCAGTGATTGGGCATCGTCTGGCTGCCTGTACCTGAATCTCAGTTCTCATACTGGTAGACACCCATCTCTACACATCTACCTAAATTGGCTCTAGCAATTGCAATTCTCAACATTTTGGTCTATAATTAGTAGGCCTCTCCAGTCTCTTATTCCTGATGTTTCAGGATCACTAGAACTGTTCCCTGTTCGCCAAAGCAGTATTCAGAGGCTTGGGCCTTTCTGACATACCCCAGGTGTTTGAACGGTGCTCCAGCAGGAGCCAGCCTGATTACAAGTCCTTGAAGTCCAAGGTCATGTATAAACTATGGGGCATTGCACATTCTGGTGTCCCCACATCTACACTGCCCACCATCAGGAGCAGGGTATCACTCTACACTGTGTCTGTTTCCCTGGTCACATACCTGGGTGTGTGTCCATTTCTGCCCAAAGCAAACCCTAGTACTGGTGGCTGATGCACGTAGAGTCCTGTCCTGGCCAGTAGGTTGATGCTTGTTCAGACTGAGACAATGGAACATACTCCCTTTATGAGGTTGAAGCTGTTTGTGTTTGCTTCGTGGCTGCTTCTGTAATTTATTAGCTTTTTTCTGGTCATAGCTACATGATGTAAGGGTTGTTGCCTCTGCTGAGGTCAGCATTAGTTAGGTCCATCTGACACAGTGCAGTACCAATCACCAGCTGGAGTTTTAAATAATTGTGGTTCTGAGGCACTGCTTCCAGAATGGATCATCTGTCTTGAGCAGTGGATCTGTGGGGGTATATCTGCAATGGAGTTGCAGCGGGATGGCACATCTGGGCAGGGTGCTCCATCTGCAGGGCAGTCTCTCTGTTTTAGACCTGGCCTGTGCCTGTACCTTTCTTTGTCCCTTTCCCCGCTTGGTTTGCAGAGCTGATTCCTGGAACCAGCCTGGGTGTCTTTGTGCTTGTGATGGAAGATAAGCCATGGGACAGCTTAGAAGTTTCTTGGCAAGGGCAACAAACAGAGAACAACTGATGCAAGTCACTCTGTGTGTGTAGCTCTGGGAAGCGTTCTGCATACCAAGATGTCAGGGGTAGAACAAGACTCTAAATAAGATGATAAATGGCTTTAAGGTGCTGTTTTCACTCTCCCTGACATTTATACATGTATCTTTGCATCAAAATCAAATAAACTATCAAGCATGTGGAATGTGCTGTGATGCGATTCACACACTCTGAGGTCAGATGAGAAATGAAGAGCAAAGTAGAAGTGACTAAAATTGAGATGCTCCCTCCATAACATCACCTCCTGCTAACTCTGCTCACCTGGCAGCTGTATCAGTCCCAGTGGTGCAGCTGCTTAGTATGCATCTTGAGTCATGTCAGAGGCCATGATTCAGAAGCTGCCGTAGTGCTTCCTAGGCAGGGAATGGAATTGAACAAGTGCTTTCCTGAATTTGAATCAGGTTCATTAGTGCAAATTTTATTGTTTGCATTCTAATATGAAGCAACCCTTTTCCATTAGTGATTGGTTTTACATTTTCCCTATGTTTCCAACATTAACCATTCCTTTCTTTTTCTTCTTTTCCAGGAAAAGAGGAGTAGAAGTAGTACAGGTGAGTAAAAAACATGTTTTATCCTCCCCTGCCCCACTCCTCCCATTTTCTTGTAAAGAATGTTTATTGGTTTAAAATGCAGTCAATTAGATGTCAGCATGACCAGGGCTCAATTATTTTTTTCTTTCTTTTCCATTCAATTCACTGCTTCGGGTACTGTTTTTGGAAAAAGAGGATCCCCCTTTTGTGAAGCGTGTGTTGAGCCCATCTAGTTTCAACAAGTGACCTGGTTAAAGTGGGAGTGCAGTTAGACTTTTCTTGTGTCTGGTGATTAATAAGATATGATAGTCGATTAGGTGATGTTGCTTAGTGTTTATTGCATGCATGGACAGTCAGGCTTAACAGAAACAGGAGCTGGCCTTTGAATAAAACTGGCAGAAGGAATGCTCTTGTAACACAGTGAGAAGGGAAATGATACTAAAGTGCCTTTGAGTTGTAGCCTATCTACAGATAAGTTCAGGTGTTGGCTACGTCTGTTCTTTCCCAGGTCTGAATGGTTATATTTCAGGCAAGATGTTAATTAAAGGATGATGGCAACTTGGAAAAGGTTTACAAGGGCAGCTGTAACATAGAGCGCTCTAGCCCTTAAAGATCAAAGGGGAAACATGCTCTTTCCTTCTGGCTTATTCTGTGTACTTAGAAAAGCTGTGTGTCATAAGTTTCACTCTAGCTTATGCTTATCTAGTGATTGTTTCAACTCTAAAGTGGTCAGTGTATTCTCCATACTTGTTTTCTCATGTCTCAATGGCAGAGATGAAACTGCCTGAATAGAGAGGACAGAGGAGAGAGGAGGAAAATGGGGTGTTACCATTAATAGTTGAGGCTGCCCTTGAGCTCATGTGAAAGATGCTTCTCAATACCAGCAGGGAGTAGGAGAAAAGCACTTTAAAGAGAAGTAGAAAAATCAGGTCATGTTAAAGAATCCACAATCAGAAAAGCCTTTAAAACATCCCATCACTAGGTAAACTGGATAATATGTCTTTCAGGTATTTGTGGTTGTCTGAGAGCTGCATGGTATTACAAGGGAAAAGGGCATGTCCTTTCCTGGCTGCATTTAACCTTTCACCACTGCAACATCATCTTCCTTATTTGTACCTCCTATTGCTCAGGCCTGTGCAGCAGCTTCTTTCATGAGTTGCGGTAATCGCATCTCCATATTAATAAATACAAACCAGCATTTGAGAAGGACAGCTTCAGAAGCAGCGCAGGAAGAGAGCTAGTCTGTATTTGTGTCGCTGTCTAGGGGACACTGTCGTTTTAATAATACCCCAGTGTATTACACTCCGATGTCTGCATTTATTATGTGCATCATGCCTGCACGCTTAAGCAGCAAGGCGCTTGTATGAGATGAATTCAATGACGCACCGATTAGCTGAGAAGGGGGCAAATTCCATTTTATTTTGTAGATTAAATTTCTGTCCTTCTGTGGGTTACGTGTTAGTTTTCTGATGTTTGTGTAGCTTAATGGCTAGCCATCAGATTGACAGAAATAGATTGGAAGAGATTTCTTTATTGGAAGAGCATTTTGGGAAACATTTGAACAGAACTAGATAGGACTTGGTATAAAAGTAGTTCCTGGTCTCAAATTTTACAGCGTAGTTGAGATGTTAGACTAACCTGTACTGGGAATTTGTGCCCCAGAGGCACACCTCAAACACTGATGCCTGCTGCAGGATGGCTGGCTGTGTGCGATCATTCCTCACCTATCATTTGCTTTGTGTATCCTGATGCACATACTAGTATCTATTAGGGGATGTGTCAGAAATGGACCCTTTCTTCCTCCAGCATTACTCGAAAGCTTAGCTTGAGTCACTTCACATGATCCATCCCACTAGCCCTTCTTTTATACGGAGGATGTCTTGTTGTTGATCTGCTGGATGAAGTTTATTTGACAGGGAATATCATTTTCCTGTGTTAAGCAGCTTCATTTCTTTGATTTGTTTCTCCTCCTCCTTTAAAGAGCCAATCCTGTTCAAGAGAAACCAGCTCTTACACCTGACAATAGACAAATAACTCAAAACACAAAAACACACACGTTGTTAATCTGTTTTCTTCTTTACATAAGTGTAAAGTTTTTCTGAATGTAATTGTGCTTTCAGTACAGAGTCAAAAGCTAAGGTTCAGTTACTGGCTTCCAGATACCAAAGCACAATGGTCTGGCATGTGCTGGCTTCTGTGAACAGACTCCAGATTATTCTTTTCCAAAGATGTTTCATAGGAGAGGGAAGGAATTTGCTCCTACTAGAGGGAAGTCTTCAAATAAGCACTTGTGTGACTTCTGTTTCCTTCCTGCAGGGAGGAATTATTTTTCTTTACCTAGACTGATTAAATCCTCTTATTTTGCGTTCTTAAGGCCAGTTGTGCTGTACAGATTATCAGTGTGCTGCTGCTAGACAGCAATTAACATTCTGTGACTTGTGTTCAAGTTCTGTGTTTTGTCTTGTCTCAGGCTTTCTGTTCCAGCAGCAAAAGTGGTTCCAGCTTTCTATTTTTCTTGCATGGGGAAACATACACATTCTCCAAAGAGGAATAATGGAAGAATAGGACCGGCAGTGGGATGCTAAGCAGGCATGCTCCTTTATCCAGCAGTAAGACATTATTCAAGCATCACATTGAAACCAAACAAAGAACCTCTCAACTTGTGTGGTGATAAATAATTGGTTTTGGTTGCTTTTGGGTTGTTTTTTTTTGACAAATACTGCTTGAATTCTAACATAATGAGAACTCACTGTGAACTCAATGCACAGGAGCTGAAATGTGTGACATTATATAGTACAATTGAGTAACATCCATCAAGCTATCTGGCTTCAAAGATAGTACAGTAGGTAAACTAAATAAAAAGCTTTCAAGGTTATGAACTTTCTAAAGGCAGTATGAGTCTGAACACAAACATTTGGAAGCATGAATGGGTTAGCTCATTTCTGTTTTTCCAGTGGACAGCGTCAGAACTCTTCAGTAGCAGCATCTTTAAGATCTGGCAGTGTTTCGGACCTAGATTTGCTTTCTGCAGCTTAAATCCAGGTCAATGGGGCAGCTAAAAACCAGTCTTACATTGCAAGGAAAAAAACCCCTAATATCTTCCTGGCTTTTAAATACAGGTTCTTAGCAGAATACTGTACTACATTTCTTACCTTGTGGCAGTTCATTTGCTTCATTTTTTTAAAGCAGGCATCACCCCAATATCAGGGTGCTTTTTGTTTGTGCCCCATGAGGTAAGGAAGCACTCTTGTTCCAATTTTGCAAGAGGGCAGGCTGAAGGATGAGCCCTGGCTCCTGTAGGGAGCCTGCAGCAGTGCCAGCCCCAGCACTGTCGGGAGCTGTGCTGGCAAACCTGGGTGGCAGGAGCACAAGCTGCAGCTGTCTCAGAGGGGATCAGGACTTCCCTGTGCTATTGTGTGGGACATGAAATAAGGGGAAGAGCAATTGAAGGTGTTCAGCAGACCTGGTGTTGCTCTCTTTCTTCCAGCAAAAAGACCAATTCAGCTGCATTTAATCTAAAGGCTGCATTTAATATATTCTTGTATTCTTAAATCCTTAAAGTATTCCGCTCCTGCCATTCCTTGTGGCAGTTAAATACCTCGCCTTTCTTGCCAGCTCTTCCCTTCACAGCTACCTGCTCAGCTGGAGCAGCTTCATCTGGTGGCCAGAGGAGAGCTGGAGATGCACTGAACAGGTGACAAACATGACCGAAGCTCATCTGCCATGGTCTGTGGGCAGTTACTGCATAGATGGAGGATGAGGCGGAGCAGCTTTTGCACTGGCATTGGGGTGACTTGCCAGTAAATGCTTAAGATGAAGTATTTCTTTATAATTTCTTTCATCACTGTTTCAAGGGAAAGGCTGCCTCTGAAGTTATGCAGTGGTTGTCTGATGAGGTATTTACTATGAAAAAAGACCCTATTTCTTATCATGGACTCTAGCAAAGAGGGGCTTTGGGTAGTTTCTGAAAGGTAAAGCTGTTTCTGATCTTTTTTAATAACAGCTTGGTTTTGTTCAATCTTACCCTTTCATTCCCCAAATCAGTGTAGAGCCAAATTTAGAAGTGAAAATTGTCAATTTGTCTTTACCCAGTAAAGTATCCAGTTTCTTATGACTTTGTATGCTGGCAAGGGAAAGGGAGAGCATCTCCATCTACCTTGTTTTTCAGGAAAAATCTGTTTGGCTTAGTTAGAAGAATGTAAGATTAAAAACATGTGCAGTGAAGTGGAAATCATCACAAGTACCTCTGATGGGGACATGCATTTATTTTTGTTTCACAAGCTATGCAAATCCAGAATAATTAACTGCAGCCCTTTGGCTTCTGACAGATTGCCAGTTTGGTCTTTGTGTGACAGTTTGGAGTCTTCGTATTTCTCGTGACTTCAAAGCCATTTCTAGCACCTCCACACCCAACCTTTTCTAGAGCTCTTGTTCCCATTTTTGCTAGTTTTAAAATTCCCCATTTCTGGTGGGTATTTTTGGTTCGAATTGACACTAATGTTCTTTTCTATTAGAAAGATGTTCTAGTCAGTTGGCTATAAAAGTGGGATTAGTCATCGTATTTCAGGCTGCACATTTTTTAATAGCAGTGGGATATGGAGGACAACATGTTTTCCGATGTGGAACAGCTGATCGTAGTAGTTACAATGGTGTCAGCTGCTGTTTTGTTCCACCCCCCCACCCCCACCCCCCATTCTCAGGGTATTGAGATAGTGAAATCTTTTACTTTGGAGTAGAAAACTGTCCTTTGAGCTATGGGGTTTAGTGAAGCCTGTGAAGGAGAATCAAGGGTCACCTCCTCCCTTTTTTAATTCTTCAATCAAAGTAAAATACTGGTGACAACAGTTTCCAGTAATCATTGCCAGGGAAATGTTGTTTTCTTGAAATGTGGAGAGGTTTATTTTCACATGAAGTATTAATGGAATAAGCTTGGGACAGCAGTGTTCTAGCCGAGAAATGGAGCTTATAAAATATATATCTGATAGCATATACAGAAAGATGTGACTGGAAAGCCTCCAAAGCAAGCACGGTTGTTGAGATGTTGGGGAGTTGGCTCTTTAGTACAGGGAGAAGAAAGTTTATTTTTACATGCATGCCAGGCCATCAGCAAAATGCATGTTCTTCTAAGAATGGCAGTCTGCTTTGCCTTTGCGTTTTTGGGAACGATGCTACAGCAGCCCTCCAACCTACTCCCCAGTCTGGATTGTGTTGGTACTTAGCACATGCTTGAAGGTTAAAATCTTCCGAAGATCCTAATACCTTTTAGTGTCAGTGCTGCACAGACTTGCTAAGGACACTTGCTAAGTGGGGTCTTCCAGAAAAGTATCATAATCTCAGTTTCAAATGCAGAAATAGCAGGACCATGGAAGAGCAAATCCCAGGCAGTGTCCTGTCTCTTGTTCTTCTCAGTAGGGAGGATCCCTCTATGTGAGACCTTCTTGCGGCTTAAGAGGCAGCATTACCCAGCAGGAATGAAGCACTGTTCCAGTGCAGGGAGAGATGGTTTTGGCATGCTTCTATATATTGCATCGGCAGACTGGTCAGTTGGGTACAGTGTGGCCCTTTCTGGTCCAGTGGGGAAGAATAATACACATCTGTTGGGCCAGGGAAGGAAGAGAAGACTACAGAACATTTCCACCATGTGGATTAAGCAGATTAAATAGATAAACACTATTCTTAAAAATTAGAGTAAGGCAAACAAATTGAAATGCATTTAGATCTGATCTATTTTCACTCTTGATGCATGAATGAGAGAACTACGAAGAAATTTTTGTGGCTCAGAGAGTGTCTCTTACTGACTGGTTTGACTGCTTTCTTTTGACACTGAATCCCAGTGGCCTAGGAGAGGTGTAGGCTCCACAGTCACTTGCAAAAGTCACCTGGGTGAGTGAAAATATTGCTAAGACTTAGAAATCTGTAAATAATGTGTAATAAATGGCTGTCAGGCTTGAGCTTGTACTGCTTTGGCCCATGGCTCTGCCCAGCCTCTTTGTCTTCTTCTGACTCCTTGGTATGTAGTGATGAGGCAGTGATTCCTAACAGTGCTAAAGGCTGGGAGCTGGGATGTCCTGGGTGGAAATCCAGTTCCTGCGGGACCTCTGCCACAGATTTTGGTGACTGTAATGGGGCTGAGAAGGCAGAGGGGAATTGCCCTCTTTGTCACTTACTCAAAGTTCTTTGGGCACCTCCCTTACGAAATTCTGCCTCTGTTTCCTAATGAAGGTAATATTCCATCTAGTAGAATGCCATTTAAGTTACCTTGAGACACCTGAATTGAGGAGATGTAGAGTAAGATGAGTGTGTGAAGGAAAACAGGTCTATTAATAGGGGCTGGTAATTTCTGAAGATTGCTGTTGTACAATATTCTTCTAGTCATCAGGGTGCAAGTGTCTTCCCAGATAGTTCTGTGAACCGCAAAGCTTCATAAATCCCTCCTCAAGAAACAGTATGGATAAAAATAAGACCCCAACAGAAACGGTGGGGATTAAAACTGTATTTGCTTCCTTTTGGCTAAGAATATTTTGCAGGACAGTCTCAGTCTTCACACAAAATTGCAATCAGATATTGATTTTATTTACAACAATTGTTGCAGTGGTGCCTGTGGGGCAGCAAAGACCAAGCTTTAGTTTTGGGCAGCATGAAACAATAGGATTATTTGTCTCACTGAATGCAGGTGTTATGGCATGGTATCAAAGCAGGGCAAATGGAGTGTATTTGGAGACGTGTCTCAGGAAATGCTGTATTTTTAAACCAACCTATCTCATTTGCAGTTTGCTGAAACAGCAAAGTCTGTGTTGAAGTACAAATATGCATGTAGCTCTTTTGACCTTTCCTGAGGTTTTTTTCTTGAAGTAGGAACGATAGGGAGTTAATATAATGCCATGCCCCATGTGGCTGTACGCCTGACCCTAGTACTGAAGTGGCCTCTCCCAGATGAATTGCCTCATCCTTTTGGGAGGTGAAATCATGCAATCCTCTGCTTAGGCAGAGCTGCAAACTCATTCCTGTGACAGCAGTTGTAGCCTTGTCTTCAGTCCTGGAGTTTTGTTCCAAAGGGACAGTGGTGTTCCTTTGGGAGCAATGATTCTGATGTCTGTCATAGCTCAGACTTGCTTGCTTCAAACCAAAGCCTTATAGAGAGGATATCATCAGAACGGTAAAGGAGGCCATTTGTATGCCTGCCTTCCTCAGCCAGGGTGCTGGTAGATCTGAACTTCAGGATGACTCTGCAGAAGATCAGTGGAGTCTGGGGAAGTCTTTTTAGCATGTGTCGCTGACTTCCTTTCTCCAGCTTCTGCAAAAGTTTTTTAATTCCTTTGATCTGAGCTGTGACTTGAGATAATTGTATCTGGAGATCATTGTATGCTTGTTTGCTTTTCTGGCACTTCACGATTAAAGGAGATAAATGTATTCGTGTCGCAGGATTGAATGGGGTTCCAATAAAACCTGGTGCTTAAAGATGTTAGGTACTAAAGTTTATTAAGTTTTCCTGTGTTTGATCTTTGGCCTTAAGTTAGAAAAAGTCTTAGCACATGTGCATCATCTTCCCTTCTATAAAACAGGGCACATTCAAACACAGCAAAACCTGGAAATGTTTTCCTGAACCTGATTACCTTCATGAAATTATAGCAGAAGAAAGCAGAATGACTTCAACTTAATGGGGACAGCTGAACATCATTTCCCCTCTCCCCCTTTTTTTTTTCTTCAAGGGACACTGTTTTAAAAATGATGTCTTTTGCTAGAAGGTATATTACTCACTTTAACTCTGCATTTCTTATGAACACAATTGATTTGCTTTTTCTTTTCTTTTGCAACAGTGTGGACCTCTTTGCTGTATGTCTAAAGGCAGGCAGGTCAGGTAGAATGGATTTCTGCACGTGCTGTAGATGTTTTCTGTGCCTTTGGTTGTTACTTTGCAGTATCTCTAATACTGTCTTAGCATATCAATGGAAAACACTCATGGCCTTTTTGACCTCATTTTTAATGGCTGTCTTTAGTTTTTGAGAACATTTACTGCTAAACATAATTTTGCACTGGTATCAAAAGCAGTGCAATTAATAGCTTAGGGTGGGAATTGTTGAATGTAGGATTTCAGTCCAAGGAAGAAAGGAGAGAAACAGGAGAAACTGAGGTGGTTACAAGCGTAGTTTCTGTAAAGGGAGGTAGCAGTGCCTTAAGTAACATGTGTGTTGCTTTAACATAAGGTCAAGTTTACAGAAAATTTGAGAGCTGTGGTATGTTAATTTTATTTTTTATTTTTTTCATCCCTCTTCACATGACTTGTCACAAATGAGACTGTTGCTGCAGCCTCCTAGATGAGATTAGTGTGGTTCTTTACTGGCTGTGCCAGGAGCAAGGGTGGGCCAACCACAGTTAATAAATGGATTGAAATAGTAATTGGATGCCCAAGGGTATGATCTGCCCTAAGCAGTCCCTTAGCAAATGGTAGAAATAGTCTCTCTTTTGGCAAAGAGAAGAAGATTGAGGGCTGGAGTTAACTTTCTTCCCATAGGGACAGAGCCTGAGGACAACCCTCCTCTGGCAGCTTCATGTGAATGCATCTGTGTTGCTCAGATTCATACCAGGGATGATACTCTTAGTATATTTGAAAAGACAGTGTGCTATGTCAGTAATGAATCTATATAAATCCCGGAGCCAGAGGAGCCACAGAAGCTGCTGAGTTTTTTCTGTGCCATGCTGTGAGGCAGTTTCAGTCATGGTAGTCACAGTCTCTGCTCTGCTGCTTCCCTTCCTGCTCACCCATCCTTACAGTGCTGTGGTTTTGTTCCTAGGAGGCTCCATATGTAGGTCCACTCTCTGTGACTCAACTGCACAGTAAAAACAAAGCAAACCCAAGGCTACCTTCAGTGTACAGCATAGATTTGTCACTGAAATGGTGTTGCTGTAGTGCATTTTACTTCAACTGTTCTTATGTTTAGGTTATTTTTGTAAAGGACTTAAAAGAATTAGTTGTTGCTCATGTTATAGATGAGTAAAAGCATGTCATGAGAACTTGTCCTTTGTAGTTTTGCTTGAAGTTTGCTTGTTGACCTGTAAGATCCTAAGGCAGTGCTGTCATCCAGTCATTAAGATATCTGACATTTCAGTCATGATGAAAAACCTTAGTCAAACTGTGGGTGGTGCTCCTTTGTCTTTGAAAAATAGGATGACAGAGGCTATGAGCAGGAGGGCAGAAACTACACCTATAATACAAACCATTGACCACTTCTGTCGTACTTATGCAATGGACTTACCTTATAGTATTCTTATTCTGTCATTTTAGGATCCAGGGTGTCTTACTTGAGTTCACTAATCATTTTTTCAACCTGAGGTTCTTTAGTGAATTACAGTTGGGTCATTTAATTTCACATCTGACATGCTTCCCTGAATAAAAGGGGGTTTGTGTCTACAGTTGCTATATACATGTGAATTTACACATAGATTGTGTCCTCATGTGAGTGTTATATGTATGTCCAGTAGTTAGTGAAAACCTTTTCTTATTATAAAAAAAATATATTTCTTCTGGTATGTTGCCAAAGTGCAAACAAGTTATTTACAGTGTTCTGACAGAATCATCTGACGATGGGATGGAAAAGATGCCATTGGGTCTGAGCTAATGCTGTAAAGAGGCTGAAATGTAAGGGAAACAACTGTTGCAGAGGAATTTTTGGCTGACTTTGCAAACTTGAAGAAAGCTTTTTAGCTTTGTTTTTGTAGTAAATTGTTGATTGGACCCAAGAGCTTCCTTTACTCAAAGGTCTAAGTGCATCTGAAATTGTTTTCTTGTACAAGAAGCTTTGTTGCACAACTCCACTGCTCTGTAACCTCAGCAGCATAGTTACTGTTAAAATTGTTCCTTGGCTTACTGATGGCAAAGATTAGAGGAAAAGCTAACTGCAGTCTATAGAGAATTTATGTTGATTGCAGAGAGATCATTTGTACATTGTGTTAGCTTGAAAAATGTTCTTTCCTATGACCTAGATGAGCTTATCTTGTAATACCCTTCCTTTGTGATAACATCCTTAAGTGGCTTTAAAGGGGGAAACAGAACTTTCTGGGTACAAAGCAGTTTTAAATGGAGTCGAAGCAGGTTACATGTTCATGAGCCTGCTGCAATAACTTGCATAACATTCAAGGCCTTAATGGCTGGTTATCAGTGAACTAAGTGACTGAAAAGCAGGTACAGATAGCATTTGCTCCCTGCTGATGCCAGACCCTGCCACCAGTCCCTGCTTCTTACTGTTTTCCACCTCTGAGCCAAAAAGGGCAGGTTAGAGTTGCTGGTGGGTTTCTAATAGTGATGCTCCTGCACTGGGCAGAGGATATCTTTCTGCCAGTAAAGTGCACCGCCCTTACTGTGTTCAGTCTCTGCTGGATGAGGAAGCTATACCCCAGTCGTCAGTCTTGTCTAACAGGTGTGTTGAATGCTCAAGTTCTCTGCTTGCTTTTGTTAAAAGCTGTGATTGCTTGTCTTAGATGTTACTTGCCACTGGGTCTCTTCTGAGCTTCTTCAGCCTTCTTCTATGATTCATCGATGCATCACTTTTTTGTTTTGTTCCCCTTTGCTTCTTAAAATCTGGACCTTTTCAGCTGAGCCTGTAGAAGTAGATGTGCACAAGAGCTGCACTGGCTCTGTGAGCGCTGAGTGCTGCATAGATACAATAGTTCTGTGCCAGAGATGGTCTTTGGTTTGCATGTAGCTGTTAGAGACAGAGTGTGTTCAGTGTATCCTATATGGTCCAGGTCTTGCAGTGGCTTTGAGCGGTCAGTTGGTGTAATGTCTTTTTACTAATTTAGAGTCAGTATTTTGTACAGCAGCCCAGAGGCTTAATGTTTGCCTCTGTATTAACACAGAGTAGGTCTCACTTCAGTGTGGCGCAAGGAAGGGAAGAGGATAGCAGCACGCCCTAATGGTCAGTGGGTAATTAGTTTGCTCAGTGGGAAGTTAGATAGCAAATGGAAATGCATTTTCCCAGCTATCTCTATAATTTGGGCATTGTTGAGTTCTTTTTTCTTAAATGATCAAGTGCTGACTTAGACACTGAGGTTTAAATGTTTTCAGCGTGACTGCATTGTCACACTCCTGGCTTTGGTTACCAAGTCCCTACCCTGTCAACTGCTCTACTAGGCTCTTGGTGCAGGGAGGGCATCTCCAGACAGCACTGGAGGAGGGAGTGCCTGACTCAGTGGCTGCCATAGCAAAACCCCAGGCAACCAGCTGGAAGCGCTGTGGTTGCAGAGTTGCAGTGAGAGAGCAGTTGGAGGGACTGAGCTCAAATCAAAGGCAATTCTAGAAAGCAGGTATGGCCAGCCCACTGCCCTTGAGCACCTGGGACTTGAAAGCTCTTCTCATGCAGCTGCTAAGCCATGGTCATGTCCCAGGAGTTGTGGTAGTCTGAGTAAGCTGAGGTCACTGTGAGGCATCCTGTGCTTTCTTATCAGCCAGAAGGGGGTCTGCTGTGTGTTTTTACAGCTCTCAGCTCTGTGACTCTTTTGTTGTGTCCTTTTCAAATCAACAAATCTGTTTGCTTTTACCTTTTCCTTAGCGCCGAATATGGAAATACTCAGTTTTTGAGGATCATTTTCTGTAACTTTTGTCCAAGACACTCGTGGAGTAGGTACAGCTCAACTCTGCCTACAGCAGAAGTGATTTTCAAGTAATGCTATGCTGTCATCTTTGCTTTGTGTAAGGAATTGCAAAATGTAAATGCTGTGCTGAACCCACGACATCATGCGTGAAAAATAATCTGTTTGTGGAAATGCTGTCTTGAAGGTCATCTTTGTTACCGCCCATATAGTTCTGTCTGTAGCCACGTCTTGATGTAGTAATACCATCAAGTTAATGTTTAAAAGAAGAGCTAACAGTTTACTTCACTAGATAGGAGTACCAAGCATAGTTGCTGATAACTTGGAATTTTAATTTCTCGTAACTTTTCTTAAGATTGATGTGCTACAACTGTATTTATTGAATCAGTCAGGATTGTTTATGATTTATCTCAAGATCTTTGTATGTTTGCCGAGGATCACTTAGCAACAGCCTATTGCACAGTGAGGCTGCCTGTGACATTCTCGTGCTAGTAAGATGAACCATAAACCAGTGAGGAAACACCCAGAAATAGTAATTAAATAGAAATTTAGAGCAAAAGAAAGCAACCCACTTCCATGTTTCTGCATGTGACTAAACTTCTTTGCTTTTCAGTCTTCACTTGCATGGTTGTATTCATCCTGATAGAACAATGCTCTCTGCTTCTGTAGATGTTCATGAGATGTTTACAGCTGTTGTAATGGAGCATCTCTTGAGTATTTAAAACAGAAGGAACTATTTGATATTAAAGTAACTCACACTTTAATCTGTTAAATCTTCTTCATTAGTACCTCACCAAGTATTAGCTAAGGAGTAAAAGTTCCCTTGAGGGGTCTGGGGTCTGGACTGGAATTCCAACTCTGCAGCTCTCCGCTAATGCTGTAAGAGTGCTGTTTCTAATAATCAAATTTTCTTTTCTTGAGAGTGGTAGGATTTTTAATCTTGTTTAGGTTGCTGTGGGTTTTTTGAGATCAAGAGGGGTTGTAAGTTGAAGTCTGAACGTCTGCATATTTCAGGGCATTTATTTGTGTATACTGATACTAATAACTTCTTTGACTTAAATGACTTAGCTTGCACTTGTGGAGGTGAAAGCCAAATGCAGGCAGAAAACATTTTATCTTTTAAAAGTTGTTCTCGGGGTCTGAGGTATGGACAGTAAAAGAATGGGAAATGCCCCAAATCTGCATGTGTTAGGCAGCAGTAACTTGACAGGAACAGAGCTGATACTAGGTTTATGGATCTTACTGATTGGAGAGGAACTTAGTAGATGGGGGAAATGTCGAGTGTTGAAAGGTAATGCTTTATTTTAACATTTTTTCTGATTCTGGGATGTGGGCTGAAGAAATTCTACCATTTCTTGAGCTTTTCAAGAAGAAACCAAACTGCAGGATTTGAATTTAGCTTTAGTGTTACCTGAGTTTTCAAAGAGTTTGGGTATGAATCTAACTTTTATGAAAAGGTGAGTTCAGTTTGTTGCTGGTATTCCTGCAGTCACTTCAGATTCTCAGTCTCCTGACCTTAGAATCTGGTGTATTCAAGGAAGACAAATCAGGGAGCTTTATAATTTTTCTCAGAAAATATCGCATGTGAAATACACTTTTATAGTAAGCAGGGTATAAATATACAGTGCCGGGCATGAGCAAGGGTATTTTGTACTAAAATAGGGGGACTGAGTTGGTGAAGGACCTGAAGTCTTTTCCTCAATCTCTAATTTACCCTGCCATACAACAAACCTGTAGGTTGGAACAGTTCAACAGGAGAACAGTCTTGAATTACCTCTCTCCATTTGTGAAATCAAAACTGTGTCTGTAATGTATTCTAACACTAAGGGGCAGAGATTTTTCAGTGTAGCATACTTCACTAACATGAAGGTTATCATGCTGCACACTTTGTAACACTACAGATGCTGACAATCATACTTCACTGTGTTGTCAAGGTCATGGGTTATCTGAGAGGAGCAAGCTATAAGGAGGAAGGGCAAGGTTATGCCTTTACAGCTGCAGTCGGTTTTGAGCAGGGTTATCTAATTGTTTGTTTAACCTGATGGGGTGGGTCAAACCAAAACTCTGAATTGTCTTGTTCTGTGTGTGGCATAGAAAGATTATCCTATGTGGTGCTGTCCTTTCTGCAGATGCTTGCAGCAGTTAGAGATTTGAAAAACTTACATTTGATGGGAGTGAGAAACTATTAGTTGTGGCTAGAGCTTTCAGTCAAGTGGCCTCATTGCACTTGTTTGCATTTAAAAGCACATACAATGTTTCCTGTCATTTTGGTCTTGTTTGGCAATCATGGCTGATTTTTCTCTGATTTCTGTGCAAAGCAGTGGATACCAATCTAATATCCTTTGCCTCTTGTGTTTGTCATTTCACCTATTTCAAAAGCTGTGCATTTGACCAAGAATAAATGCGTTAAACTCCATACAAGCTAATTCTAAAACTGAAGACCATTAAAATCGTATTTGTGTATGTGTTTTATTAAGGCTAACACTAAAAACATTAGATAATGCTTTCTGTATGTTGTACTTTTCAGATAAGATGATCAAAACAGAGTAATGGCATGTCTTCCAGAAGTTCAAGTCTCTTGATCTCCATGCCAAAAGCATGTATTTATGTCAAAGATGCATATAACTTGCTGGTCATTGATTTGTATTTTGTCTCTTTATAGAGTTCTACTGGTTCATTTGTTTAAGCTGTACGTATGGGACTTCCTTTTGAGCTGAGTGTTTCTGCTGTTAGCATAAGCAGGTTAAGCCTGAAGGACAGAGCTTTTGAAGAGCAAGTTTCAAACTTAAAACCACTCTTCACACTGGCTCTGTGCCCTTTGGTCTCCTTCACAAATGTCTGGGCTGTGGTGTTCAGTACAAACTGTACTGAAGGACGTATGTTTGGGGTCTGTCCTGTGCTTGTAGTTGAAGTTGGCTGCAGGCAAGCCAGCTCTTCATTTTGAGGTTGCAAAATTATGCTAGTGTGGCAGAGGACTGGCTTTCTTTCTCCATGGGGCTTTCTAGCCTCCTGAGCCCCATGCCACATCAGCGAGGCTAGGCAGCATCCCCAGCAAAGCTAGGTTAGGTCTGCTCTGACTGTGCAAAGAGGCAGATTGTGCATGTCTCTGCCTGTATGTGACCACAGACCTACCCGGCATGGGGTTAACCCATGCGAGTATAGTATGTGGGTGACTTATGTTTAGGCAGCAGTGATGGGACAGTCCCCTGTAAACTGCTGGGCTCCCTTCTGCTCTTTGCAGCTGCATACCAGCTTATGCTGCTTGTCACCTTGATTCCTGCAGAGTCAGGCAGCAGAGAGCTTTGCACCTCCTGTGTTGCCTGCAGCACATCCTGGGTTGTAAGCTGTGATGCTGGCTGCTCGCTGAAGGTGGAACCTGAATGTTCGAACACATGGAGTAGTGTCCCCTAACCAACCTCACTTAGAGTCCTGCCTGCTGGTCTGCTCCTGAATGCTGAACTGCAGCCTGAGACAGGCTCTAGTGTTCTGAAAATAAAAATGGAGCAGAACTAATGCTGCCAGCACTAAATTTTCCTGGGTTTCTCCAGATTTTGGAAGGTGATTTTTATAATTATGACATAGAAAGTGTAGTTGGAAGATTAAATTTGCAAGCATTGCGATGGAAATGAGGAGCTGTAGTTGAGGGGAAGTAATCATTAAAAGATACTATTAGGTATCAGATTAGCTTCACAGTTCAAACTGTTTAAAATAGTGATTTTATTATTTTTAAAAGTATAAATAATTTGATAGGTTGTCAGTTACAATGGTCATGGTGAGGGGAAGTTCTGTGGCTTAGGTGGTAGGACATGTCAGTTGACCATATTGGTCCTTCTTGTATGTGAAACCTGAGGGAAAGTTGCTAAGTAATGAGCCTGCTTTTCAGAGGTGCTGAGCAGCTGCTATTAATGTTTGTGGAAAATGCCAACTGCTCTAGCACAGTTTCCTCTTGGAGCAAAGATGAACGCAGCAACTCTCTCTGCAGAAGATTTGTGTGTGCGAGTCCCATTCTGTCTGTTGTTTCCCCCTACCCCCCAAAAGCATAGCTGAAAAAGTTCCAAATGAATTCCATTTTCTGATGCCAGCATGTCTTCTGACCATCTTTACTGTTGCACTGTTGTGTTTGGGTTGTGCTGAGAACTCTTTTATTACTTAATGATATAAATGTGCATGGGTGACTTCTAGTTCTGGGCACAGGAAGGCAGAACCTCTCAGGTCTCTGTGCTGTAGCCAATCTGTTGATGTCCTTCCCTCAATGAACACTCATAGAAATGTCAGTTTTGAGGTTTTTTTTTTTGGTCACTTTGGAGAGACTTCTCTTTTTCTAACTTCAAAGTAAAATATACAGAATTCCACATGCCAACAGCCTGTGTGTCATCTGGAGTATTACAGTCTCTATGAGATTATCATAATTATACAAAATAGCACAATTCTGGTATTTGTGTTTCTTGTGGCTCTATTAAAAAAAAAAAATTACATTTGTAAATCTACTACATATTTGCCATGCAGTAGAAGCGAGCTAAACCTACAGGCTTTTAACCTTTTATTTCCTGGTAGCTTCACAAAATAAGAAATTTCTGTTAACCTTTTAGTGATTACACTTTTTCCTTTGCAGTTGACGAGATGCCACGATATGCAAAAAGAACATGCATACTCCATATGCATGGTAGTTCTGTGGGGGGTAGGAGTCAAGTAACACAAATTTAATCCAAATTTCAGGATGAAACTTTTCTTTCGTTTTTTTAACTAAAGGGTTTTCCCCATAAGATGAGATACTTTTGGTATTCTGTGGAGGACTTTGGTTCTGTGGGAACTGGTCAAATTTAGCAGACATAAATATAGAGGCCAAGCAAGTAGTGTGGTGAATTGCAGAACCTCTGCCCCTGGAAAGAAAGGAAAAAAAGCAACAGCATATTGTTGCATTTTAATATGCTTTTTTGAAGGGGTGAGGGGGTGAGAAACTGCTTTCTCTAATAGCCCAGGGAGACTTCTTGCCTTGGCATCTGTTTGCAGGCGGGATTTCAGGAGGATGTTTGGTGAGTCTATACCAGGGTGTAAGAAAATTAATAGGGAGGACCTGAAAGCTGTTCTCATTCCATGGTTGAGTTTAACATCTCAACCTGTCTGTGGCTGATACGGGGTTTTGCTTAGTTTGGTTGTGTCAGAGGGTACTGGCCCAGTCGTGTAAACAAGACTAGCTTTACAGTGCCAAGATCCATTAAAAACCCTCTCTGCAGTCTGGCGTGTCTTGTGGTTGGAGGTGGTGCCTCTGGGCAGGAGCTGTGGGACCTCTTCTGTGGTGTAGCTCAGAAAGTGGGGTGCAGGATCAGTCATTACGTGTGGCAGTCGTGGCATTTTTCCATGTGGACTGCTCAATCTGTTGAAGAGACGTAGTTATACATAGTTATGTTGTTATTCTGGACCAAAGTAGATATTACTGTGTCTTCCTTTGCTCATTTTTGTAGAATCAGGCTAACACGAGTGTGAATGTGCCACAGCCTTGTCTCCCGTTGCATTTTCAATTACCATGTAGACAGAGCAGTCCCAGACATGTTTTTGAGGATACTTCCCATTTTCTCCAAAAGTCTGAGCATCTTTCTGGTTCTGAAATAGCAGACTAATGTCATAAGCTTGGTATGTCTAACATAAAGACTGGGAAAGTAAAGTTTTATTACAAGAAAACAAAGGTCATCCCTCGTACAGGGGCAGGATGAAGAGAAACTTCATATTCCCTGGTAAAAATAATTCGCTTGCTGCTGGTTCCTAAAGTGAAATCCAACCAAATCACAGAGCCCAGAATAAGTCCAATAAATTGTTACTTTGCCGCTGTCATGTTTGTGTGGTAGGTTGTTGGCTTACATCTAGCTGTTCCGTGTCAATCTGAGATAAAAATGATAAAGTGCAATTTATTGGGTGGGCTGGAAATTAATTGCTGCTAGATCTTAGTTGTTTCTTACCATGCTTGCTGGGAACTTCTCCGTAGAAGGAGAGAGCTTGAAAGACACCCATTTTTCATAAACTATTTTTAATACTTAAAAGTTACTTGAAGCACTTGAGATGTTTATTTTTGGCAGAGAAGAAAACAGCTGAATTCTGCTGCATATATTCTTAGTCTCTGCTGCAGGGTGAATCTCCATTTTTTTCTTGTTGACAGGCTCTTTCTGTATTTCTGTATCTTGAAGAGTAAGAATTGAGAAGTTTTATCAGCAGGAGGAGGCAAAATGTGCTGTAACCTCTTATTCTACCCTTCTTGCCTATTGATCCCAAACATGCTGCTATAATCATGGTTCAGGTTAACCAGGTAGACGTTAGGTCAAGCATTTAGCAAGTTGCCTTTTGTAAGATTTAGTTCCTTAGCCTGCAAGCTCAGGTTTTAGAGTGGAGGTGCCTCTTCCAGTGACTTGCATCCTGCTGGATCAGAAGTGAGTAACTGATGGGGGAAGTGTATGGCTGGGAAAGCTGGTCCCTCTGCACAGTGCGGTAAGGCGGGAGGTTTCTGAAGGGGTCAGGCTGGCTGGCTCCTCTGTGGATTTTATTGTTCCCTGGGGAGACAGCTGGCTAAAGGAAGCAAAAACAAAACCCTAGCCGCACATGTTTTAAGCCAGTTTGTGGTGGGTGTTCCAAGCAGTTAAAATACCTGTTTTCATTCCCACATTGGAGACTTTGAATAATTTTTCTGGGCCTTAATTTAGCCCATTAGCAGTATTGGTCTGAACCTCACCAGGGACCTACGATGCTTTGAGTGATTGAAGAGGTTTTAAGATCCTCTGAAAGGTAGTGAACAGTTTTCCCAACAGAATTACTTACATAGTTTGAATTTTACCTTCTCTTGCTTGGCACAGACCTTTGTAGAATGAGGATGTGTTTCCCCTAGTCAATTCACCAGATCACCGCTTGTTGATGAGTTGCTTTGGTAAAGACAGAAATTTCCTGCATCATGGGCACTGGTTTGTTAGTGACCATGGGACAAAGAGGAGACTAGAAGGGGTACAAAACCAGGAGGGAGGCTACAAAAAGAAGAGGATCTAGTGGGGAGGAAAACTAACTGGATGTGTGGGGCTAATGGTCACCTGGGGTTTGGGGTTTTTTTTGTTTAAAAATCCTTGTTGCAGAATTGCTCTCCTTCATTTTGCAGACGCAGCCTGTACTACTGGTGCTGTGTGCAGTGTGGCCTGGCAGGTGCTGGGCAACAGAAAGAGGACTTTGTTCTCCCCTTGCCTCTGCCTTCAAGCACCACTGGTTACATTTAGGTGGCTATTACAATGCCCACTGCTGTGGTGGTGACATAACTAGATTGTGGTGCTCCAGCTTCACCAGTGCTGCTCTTCCTGCAGGAAGGCCCCTGGTTTTCCATCATACCAGCCTTGATGGTTCCAGCTGTTTTCTCCTTTACTTCCCTTGAGTTCTCTTCATTTTCCAGCCCCAGCTCTTGTGATATTTCATGCCAAGTCAGTATGTTTTAAGAATGTGCTCCTGCAATTGTAGGTACCTGGGGGTCTTCTCACATGCTGCCCCCTGCTGTGGGTACTACAGGCAGTGGTTAATTTTTGCTCTGGGGTAGCGCTGCCTTTCTATTTTCTTGCTATGCCAGTAACTGTGACAAGTATAAATAACGGGAATGCAAAATGAACATTAGTAACTTTTTGAAAATTTCTGGATAATTCTGCTCTCTTATTTTCTTGTATATTATAGGATCAGCTATATTGGAAAAAAAAAAAAAGATTGAGGTATCTTATATGTGTGCATATGTTTTACTGGTTTTAATCGTAGAAACAATTTCTGCTGCATATCTTGATAAATTTAATGGTACTTAAGCATGTGTCAGCTCTTCTTCTATTTTGCTTGTGTCTACGTGCAATAAAATCTTTAAAATTGAAGTGTCATTGTTAGCAGGAAAGCCAAAGTTGAGCCTACCCATGGGATAGTACTCATTGCTAGTGTAGCCTGCAGTCTAGTGCCTGTGCTTTCTGGGGTCACCCTGGGTTGTAAAAGCAGGAAGAGGAATAAAGATAATAGATTTCAGTGGGCAAGGATAATGAGCTGTGAAGTCTTACTGTCAGTTACTCATGGCAGTAATAAATATGAGAGGGCATCCTTTGCATAAACTACCTTCATCTCTTACAGCATCTTTATCAGATATAGATGCCCACAATGTTGATAGACCTGACTCAGGAAGTGCTGTGGAAGTGCATGACCTATAATCTTTGCTGCCTAGCTAGGTGAGGCAAGGGTCCTTCTGAAAACTTATCAGACAGTAAATAAAATCAGTTATGCTTGCGTAGGGCGTTTCCTAACTGCCCTGGTAGCCTGTTTGGTGTCAAAGTGCGCGTTCTGTAGAGACTATGAACTTGCCAGATACTAAAACGTCACTTCTTTAAGTTTCTCTGTGAAGAGAGAGGTTTCTGCCCATTCAGGAAATGAACCTGACTTTAAGAAGTCCTGGCTGTTGGTCGTTGATACAGGGGAAGTGCCTGGAACCACAGAGCGCATTACAGCGCACAGCAGTAATACATTTACATTGGTATGTCTTTTTGTAAGTACTATAGGTCACAGCTAATAAACCAGTGGTTACTCAGGCCTGTATTGCTACAGGACAGTTAATGGCTGTACTCTAAACTACGATAAGTCTCTTTGTATAATTAGTGTCTTCAGATATACCACTGCCTATTGCATAGTGAATGCCACAGAGCTGAGCTCTGTAAGGGCTTGTTAAACCTCACAGCAGACTTACTAGGAAAGCTCCAGTTAAAGTTTGAATGACACATGCCTACACTAAGCAGTACATTAATATCCCAGAACACTAACCCTGCAAGACTCCCACAGTTAAAGACATGGCAAATGTCTGCCATATCTACAGGGTGGATTAAGTCAGTCATTTTCAAATACAGTAGATAATTTTTCTTGGTCTTAGTTTCACATCTTGCAGACTGGTGTGGCCCATAGCTGACAGCAGGCAGTGCAGAGATTGAAGCTGTCACAGAGCTGCTGCTGCTGCCTTACAGGAGGGGCCAGACCTGATTTCCTGCATGATGGTGGTGTCATGCCTTTCTGGGAGCAAAGCTGCTGTGGCAAAGAAAGGACCCAGTTATAAACAGACCTGCATAAAGCTTTTCTGGTTGGTTAAATTGGGGAGGGGGCCTCTGTAGATGCGGAAATACCTATGCTCTGTTTCCCTGAAGTGCAGGATTGTTTCTTATGTTTTGTCTGTTGTTTGGAGTAAATTTTTCTTTGAAAAGCTCCAACCTACTGGGCTCTGACCAGTTCCTGTGGGAGATCGCTCCACGGTCTAACATATTTGTCTGCCAGGAAGGCTTTCTCCAAATCAGTTCATACATTTCCTTCTTTTCATCCCATCAGTCCTAGTTAACCCATTTTGTATGTTGCTCATCTTAAGCATTATCTCTCTTCTAGCATAGAACCTTTCTGATGCTGATATTCTTTTACTGGGTAGTGCATTCTCCTTGGCTGAAAGTAGGGTTACTCCACTGCTACCTACCTTAGTGTTGCTGATGAGCTGTAAATCCACAGACTTTATCTTATGGTAACTTATTTGTTTTGTTGTAACCTAAGAGTTTCAAGCTAACAGCCTGGAAATTTAGGTGCCTAAATAAATTTAGGTACCTGACTAAATTTAGCTGTGACCTGGGAACCTGAGTCTTTATGTTGCTTTGGATATCTTAGCCATGTTTAGCGTTCTTGGTGGAAATTGAGCCCTTTTGCCTTTTTTTGTTGCTGGTCACCACGTTCCTTCCAACATGTTAGTACTTTTTTTCCTGGCAGCCTTGAAAAGTGCAGAAAAGAAATTGTTTCCATTCCATGTCAGTACCAAGGATATCATATATTGACCTAATGGTGTTTTAGAAAGGGCTATAATTTACTTTATGTAAAGCTCAATGCCATACAATAGAAGTTTGTTCTCCTTTTTCTCCCTTCCCTCCCATTTGCACTTGAGAAGGCATTCCCAGTTTAGCTCTGACACCTCTCAGCAGGAAAACTTACGGAATTGCTGGTCTGATCCTTTTTGCATGTTTCATTGTATTACCACAAGGGTCTATTTCTGAGGCACCTACACTTCTGTTGTCATTTAGTATATTCCATACTGAAGCAGCCACATGGGGAGTTAACTCAGTTAGGAAATGCAAGGACATATGTGTGTTATGTTACAGAAAACATAGCATTGTGAAGGGTGTTTTTATTTTGATTCCTGTCTTATACCTTTCCCCAAAAGGTTGATTTTGCCATGGAGTATGCTTACAGGTAGTATTAAAACATTAACGTCAAAGCAGGTATTACTATAGAATAAATAAATATCAACCACTTGCTGGCTTTCTGCTTTCTTTCTCCTGTTATGTTATGAAATGCTTGACATGTTTTCTGCCACTTAGAGGTTCTCTTTGCAGTATATATAATCACCCTGCAAGCTTTGGGGAGTGTTTCAAAGGGTTCCCGTTCACTCTTAAGCAAATGCTCTATACTCCCTTGTTTGGGGATCTGCCCCCCAGAGCTTCCTTGCAGGATTTCAGGCTGATTCAGATTCCTTTTGCATGTTGATTCATTTTCACTCTCAAGTGAATTTGGCAAAACTATATTGGCAGTTTTTTGCATCCTTAATTTTTCTGCTTCTCCTAAAGAACACTTAGTCCTTTCTGAAAAGGTTCTCAAAGGGCATTCATCTATCTTGTCATCTTTCATTCTTATGCATTGCACTGCTCCTGGGAGTAATCCTTCAGCTGTAGTGTGGTGCTATTTTATCCCCCCGAGTGGCACCCCCAGCTGCTGCTTGCCTCTGGCAAAGAAGACAAATGGTTATTGTGTTCTGGAGACACGCCAGGTCTTCTCTGTCTCTACTTGGTCAGTATTGTTGTGTTTTATTTAGGATCTAGCAGTGTTTCAATAACACTAGTTTATTTGGGGCCTTTCCATTTCTCCCCTCCCCCTGTTGAGTTTTTGTTTAGGCACCAGGCCTTATTAAAGAGGGAAGCCCAGCCCGATGAGCTCTTTAGTAACCTGAGAATAATACACATTGGGCTATTTTTCTTTCCATATGTTTGAGGTTTTATAATAATTGTGAGGACAATGTCCGGTTTTACATACAAATTTCTGAGATTATTTTTGTCTTTAGTTAAGCTGTCTGGTTCAGATATTTTACTGGTTTTGTGTAAATTGTTGCACTCAGGAGAATGTGATGAAGCAGCTCAGCCAGACTTTTATATACAGCTTTCAATAGTTGTTTCGGGGGAGACACATCCTCATCAAAATCAAATTGCTTCTCTGTTTTTCTGTCCACCTTTAACCCATGTCTACAACACTCACTTCCTTCAATTATGAAACAAGGCTTCAGCCATGGTCCCTCTCTTACTGCTCTGCATAGCAGTGCACTTAACAGGACTGTTGTGGAAGACTGGTTCCCCACACACACGCTGGTGTAACTCACATACGTGAAGAGCCCATGTACCGGGGTAGTGACATGAACTGTGTGGGCAAAGAGTTTGCACAAGTAGCTCTCAGTTAAGATGAACATGCTCCCATCTTCACTTTAACCAGGCCCCATTTAGCAGTCATAGCCATAAGTAATGGCGTGGCCTAGATAAAGGTGTGGTTAGCAGATAGTCACCTATTTTGTAAGGAAATTGGGATTGTCTCTTGGCCAGCTTAGCCATTAATTAGGGAAGTTATTTCAGTGCCAGTGTTGGGAAGGGCATATTCAGTCAGTGTATTTTAAATATTTCTTGAATGATGTGAAAAGCTTTGAACAGCTGAATTAACTGGAGGAAGAAAATGGAATAGGCGAAAAAATGGAATGTCAAAACTCAAGATCTATCAATACTGAAATGACTTTCCTTCTTTTAAATTGCACAACTGAAAATATCTCATTGCCATAAATATGCTAAATATGGTTAAAAGCTTTCTGTCTCCATATCTTTCCATCTTGGTAGGATGTTTTCTTAAGGCTGTGTAAAGGTGGGAAGGGGACTTTCAAAAAGAGCATTAATGTTTACCCAAACAGCAGAAATACCTGGCCTGTGCCAGCCAAATGCTTTAGGATGTAAAATGGGCTAATGATAAAAATGCATGGTGGAGGAAAGGCTTAAAATACCTTCTGGATGGTGAACTTCTAGATGTGAGAATACAGCAAGCACTGCAGCTTGAAGGAATCCAGTCTACTGAATCGAGGTAGTGCTGGTAATAATGAGACAGAAACCAAGCCTTCTCAAGGTGAGTATGATGCCTTGGAGCATAGTTTATTGTATTTTACTTCAGGCGTTGCAACTCGACCAGCTATAATCCTAGTACTTTTCCTCAAAAATGGTGCTGTGTAGAATAAAAACCCCTTGAAGACTGGTGACAAAGGGCTCTCTCAGGGCCAAGCTGTCCCCACAGTAGGTCCTGCTGTAGGTCAATAGGAAGCTGGTACGGAGGACACCTCCGTTGTTTTTCAGTCTGTGTGTTTTTCTGAGGCCTTGGCTTAGAGTTCAGCACTTCAGGACATGCGTGTGAATACTGTAGAGCTTCCTGTTTGCTAGCAGTTGTATTTTCACTGCAGTGTAGGTCTTGTGCCACTGTGTATGGCTGCAATTGTGTACAAGGCACAGAAAAGTTTACCTCTGGTTTTGTGTTGAGGTCTCTGCCTTTCCCTGTACTGCCTCCCCAACACCCTGCCTTTTGCTTCTGTGTGAATAGGAACAAATAGGGAGAAATAATGGGAAGTTGATGTTTATTAGCGCAGGTATGGAAAAAAATCCTTTATTAATGCAACATATGGCCGAAGTTTCCTGACACAAGCAGCTTTCTGATTCATGGTTCGCTGACATCCCCTGTTCAGCTCAGACATGTCGATTATTTCCTCCCACCAGCAGATGTAGACAGGAACAATTGGAGCTGCGATAATATTATCTTTAATAGGGGCCAGCTGGGTCACACACCTCGGTCTTTCCTGTCTGTAAACAGCGGCGAGGGATGGCACTGCGGGTTGCCAGCAGGCAGTCATGGCCATGTGAACCAGCTGAAGAGGGAGATGCCAGTTCAGCAGTAATCCTCAGCTGCCGGTGAGGGACGAAAGGAAGTAAAGGGGATATGTAGAGAGATGTGAAGCAGCAGAGAGGGGAAAGTTGAAATACTCTTTTTTAATCTCTCTAGTAAGGTGAGAATCAGGAATTGGACAGCTCTGGATTGAGTGCCTTTTCCTGGGGGTGCCTCTCCAAATGAGGCCTTGCTCACACTGCAACACAGCTTAGAGGAAGCAGCCTTTCCAAAGTGCTTTATCAGCTCCTGCTGGGAAGCAGATAGCTTTTTTATACTGCTGTGATATGCAGGGTAAACTCCACTGGCAGGAACTGGTTTTGCCAGTTCTGAGGTTTTTAAGTCAGCTTTTTGGTGCTGGTGAGTTGAGCACTGCAGTGCATCAAGGGGTGCAAAGGGGGCGAATTATGCTCCTTTTTTCAGCACAGCCCATTAAAATCCTCATTAAACAGAAGTTTTCCCTGAAGTTTTATGAAGCTGATTCTTATGTGACTGTTGCCATAAATTGAGATAGGAAATTTGTTCGCATCTTCTGCTTTCAGTAAGGAAAGCAATTTTTATTTGGGAATGGTGATTTGTCCTGAAAGTTTCAAATGTGTTTGCACTCGAACAGTTTCAAGATGCTTTGTGTAGACTGACAGTGAAGACCAGTCAGTCAGTAACAGAGCATGTGGAAGGGGTTTTGTCATCAAACAGGTCACTTTTTTCAATTGTATATGAAAACTTCTGGGTGTAGATTTTGTCTCATCGAGTCAGCAATGATATGTGGTTTCATTTTTTCCCACGCAAATGTCTAACTCAGAGGTGACTGCTTATGGTTAGGGGCTTGGCTTCAGAGTGTGGGACACACTCTGATGAATTGAAATCAGTTAACTGCATTGTACTGGTTTCAAGCCCTCTTTCCTCCCCACAGTGTAGGCCTTTAAGTACTACAGCAGTGAAAAGTGACTGTTGGGAGATGCAGAGAGGCTGAACATAAATTTTCAGTTTCAGAAGATGGCTTAGAGTGGCATCATGTTGTGGTTTCTTCCGTGCCATATCCTAAGCAAAAGTTAGCTACCTCAGAAGGGGAGGAGGGAAATGCATGTGTACATCCTCTCCAATAAGGGCTTTGGGGAAGGCAGGAATATGGATATGTAAAGAAAAAAATAGTTTGTGTATGTTATACTTGTTTTTTGAACAACTTTCTTACTGGCCAAGGCTCTAACTTCAGCTGAGATGCCTCTCTGCTCAGTTGGTCTCTGTGAATGTTCCTCTCTTCTAAGTAGTTCATTGTGTCTTCACTGACCATCTAAAAGCTGTGTAGCTATGTTAATTTAGGTGCAGTGTCATATCAATACTCCTCTTTCTCTCTGTGTGTGGTCAAGCTGGTAGATGAAGTCAAATAGCCCTTTGGAGAAAATGTAGGAGAGTTTTGGAGGTTTGGAGGTTTTAGAAGTGACCTTATGTCCCTCAGTAAAGCAGGAATTGGAAAAAGGGCTGTGAAGTCTTAACAGTGACAGAGCTTTGTAAATGTGTATGGTAAGCTTCTGTGAGTTTGAAGCAGCAGGATCGAAGAAAATACGAAGGCTCTGGTGGCATTTTTGAAGTGGGCAGTGGAAGCTGGCTTTGTAGATGGATGTGTGAGAGCTGAACAGGGGAGAGCTTCACTCTTAACACAAAAGGAGGGCAGCACGGTGTGGTATGCAAGGAATCTGGAAGGTCTGGATTGCAAGAGGGGGAGATCTTGACAGAACTGATCATGTCTTCTGAACAGCAAGCCTGGCAGATTGATCATGGTAGTATTCACAGAGACTGATGCAAAGAGAGGAGCTCAGAGAGCTAACTGGGACAGGAGCAAGAGCAGAGATTGAGGTAAGAGCCAGAGGCAGAAAGGCAGAAACTAGGATTATGATGTTGATGTTAAATTACAATGAAAAGCAGAGCCGAGGGGAGAAAGAGCAAAGTGTCAAAAGAGAGGCTGCTGGGGATGTCTGGTAGAGCAGGGACCTGGGAGCTGCCTCAGCCCTTCATTTCAGCTGGCTGGGTGGGTCTTGCCTGGGTGAAAGCAGTGCAGAAGAGATGCCAAGGTGAAACTGGGAAGGAGTTTGGAGCTACCCCTGTGCAAAAGAGTGCATAAGAAAGTGAGAACAAGTGAAGCATCATCTGTGCTGATGGATGGGAAGCAGCAGAGGAAGGTAGGAAGTTGTTAGGGGTCTTAACAGACAGCTGAGTGACAGTCAAGACAAATGCCTTGATACCCGAGCTCAGGGATAGAGTGCATGCTTTGAAAACTAGGTTGTCACAGGAGACCTTCTAGCTTATCTGTTTTTTTTTTTTCCTATCTTTAGGTTATAAGCTACACAAACAGGTTTTTCACACACTAGCTGTGTCCTTCTTTTAACTGTTTTCTTCAATTCCCATCTCTGTTAAAATTAGCATGAATGCTACAGATGGAATTTGGTGTCTCTGGAAGGTATACCAACAATTTATAGACTCCATTGTTCTGAGGATGTTTTACCTATTGCTGTATCACTTGAGATTCCTTTAAACTGAATTGAGTGAGAGGAAAGAACTACAATTTTAGCTGTTCTTTTTCTAGCTCATTTAATTACTGCTACGTTCACCACCTTCACTGAATAGGAAGTCATTTTCTTGTTCACTTGAGTCTTTTCAACAGTGAAAGGGAAAATTAAGAGTGGAGGTGGGTAATGTAATTTGAAAGCCCCAATAGTCAGATGGTAGGCCTGGGAGACAGCACCTGAAACTATTATTAACCATTAGTTCTGACCTAATTTTGTGTGACTGATACTTGTTTAAGCTAGTGCAGCCATCTTAGCGAGACAAGGTATCTGCAGGATCCTTGCAGAAGTCCAGTGAGGCCTGGGTGCCTTGCCAAGGGAGGAGCTACAGCTTCCCTCTCCATCTGGTGAGGAAGGCTCATCCGTCAAGGTGGGTGAGGAAAGAGCCCAGAATTAGGGAGTGTGCCAGACGTGATTTACAGCTCGATGACAAAGTGCTGCTTTGCCTGCTTCTTCCTAAGTGATGTTTCCGATGGTCTTTTTTTAATCTTGCCTGTATGCTGCTCACTTAGCGCTCTCTTCCTGGTGGAAGAGAATTGTGAGTTCTGATAATTTGAAACCTGAGATTGTTCTGTTTAATATATGTTGCGGTACTTCCTAGGTTTTTTTTCTTTTCCCAGAAGAGTATTTAGGGAAATCCATGTTCCTGGGAAGCAGATTTTGATTTGTACTGCGCCCGTTTAGAGCATGAAGTAAAGCAGTACTCAAGTGCAGCAGTAGTGTTTATGGTTATGGTAAGTTTTTTCTTGCTAGAAAGTGGTAAACAGTCTAAGAATCTGCATTAGCCCAGGTACTCCTATTTGTAGTTCTTAAGGACCCATGACCACAGGATGTAAGTGTGGAAGGGATTTTTCTAGGCTGTTAAGCCTATAACTTAGAAAGTTTGGTTGAATTCTTCAGCATTTATTTTCATTTGGAGTTTATATTTCTAGGTACAGATGACCTAAACTGGGTGCAGCTGTTCCACAGTGGGGGGCACTCAGTAGTCCCTTCTATACTAGCTTGACTCTTACAAACCTCACCCAGAATATACTTTTTGATCCCTGGGAAGCACTCCATAATGGATTCAGTTATTCAGAACCCTTGTACCACCATACTGTGGTTTCCTATGCTATGTTTATGTTAACTGGATTTTGTTTTCTAGGTGAGAATGGTTTAATTTTAGTTTTTAGGTATCCAGTTATGGAAGGGAGGCAGCTTCCCCTCACCTCAGCCATTAAACTCTTCAGAGTCACCTGGCATCTGTGCCACTCCAGTAGGTTCCCTCTGGATCTCAGGTGCATTTCCTCATACCCTAGAATGTGATTGTAAAGCAGCCTAGGTGAATTTAAAACATCAAGGTATTTATTCATTTCTGTCTGGTTGCACGGAGAGGCCTGAAATTCCAGTGTATTTATCAACTCCTTAAAATTAGATTAAGTGAATCTCAGTCCATGAGTTCTGGCTTTGACTGCTGGTACCCATTGCTCATGCTGAAAACTGTGGCCAAATATGTGTGTAAAGTTTGGGTCTTTTCTCATATTATCTTCAATATTAAACCTTTACTTGCTGCTCAGAGATCCCATTTTTTTCTCATTTTTTATGTATTCCCAAAATACATTTCACTATTTGGCATGACTGCAAGAAATGCCAAGCATCCGTTATAATCAAATCCTTGAGCTTCTCACAGCTCAGCAGTCTTTACTAATTACTTCCTTTATCAGTTTGTCATCCTGAGATCATGAAAAAATGCTTAAGCTGTGCACCATTTTATCCTGTAATGTAAGCTAGCCCAGCTTGATGTAGCATTCTTTGTATTACTAAATTTTATGTTAGTTTTCCTGCTATGGAATAGCTGGGCTGTAACCTCAGTCCTATTGTTTGTTCTCCTGAGTTTAAGAAGCTGCTCTCTCCTAATGGTACAGTAACTCTTGTTTCATTCTCAATAATATCTATGTCCAAATAAAACTGTGGGGTTGTCAAACCTTCTCAGCACAGCAAGAGCAAGAGTTTATATCGCTCTTGTTTAAAGAGAATTTTACCTAAAATGTTCTGCCTGTGCCAGTCCTGAATTTCTGTACAACAAGTCTGTACGCGTTGGGCAAGTGCAGTGTTAGAATCCTGGGTGGGAAAAGATGTCTGAAGCATGGCTGAGCCATGGACCACTTGCACTGACATAGGACGTAAAAAGCAAAGATACCTGAGAAACAAACTGTTGGCTGTTAACTGTTGGGATCAGCTTCTCTAAGCCATAGTGTTTGCTGAAACAATGAGTAGGACCTGTTGCACTCATTCATATTAGAGCCTTGCCTGTTTCTCCTGGCTATCTCCTGGCTTCCCTTTCTGTTCTTCTCTCCAATAATGGAGATGGTTGTGATCTCCACCCATGCCTCTCTTTCTGAGTTTGCAAAATTATGAGCTAAAGATTTTACCTTTGCAGCCATGTTCATTTCAGACCATTACAAATGCCTTTAAATTAATCCTTGGAAGAAACGGTTTTGTAATTTTGCCTCATTGGGAGCAGTTGTTTCAAGTTGAAGTAATGCTTTGTAATTGAAAGTCAACTTCATTCACCCATGAATAATACTTGCTGGGACAGGATGGAAGGGATCGCCACAATCTTTTCCACCTTTTCATGGTCTCTCTTTGATTTCTGCTCATGTAGCATAGGGATATGGTACAAATCATCCTAAGCATGGCCTTCTGTTTGTTTAAAAGCAACCTAACTCATTTGTATTCCTTCCCCTTCCGCTCCCCTGGCTGACTAAATCTTGTAGTGTTTTGACTGCTTTTGTGTTTCTTCTCTGTCATGTTCCAGTGTACTTCTCCTTCCTCCTCTATCCTTCACAGTTGCACAAACATTACCTGCTCCCCAGTGTCCAGGAGCAACACTATAAGAGTATGTTTGAATGAAGGAGAATCTTCTGTAAAGAGGAATGTGTTTTGCTTTTCAGAAAGGATCCTAATTAGTTTAGGCAGGGTGACAAATAAAGAGCATGGAAAATTCCTACCCTAACAGCTATTGCTCTCTCTACATGTGTTTAAACTCCCTAATACATAATAAAGACCACAAATTCAGTGAAGTTATGAGTAGACTGCATTAGAATCATAGAATAGTTAGGGTTGGAAAGGACCTTAAGATCATCCAGTTCCAACCCCCCTGCCATGGGCAGGGA
>JANRGW010014881.1:12230-54394 GCA_024733675.1 Psilopsiagon aymara | reverse complement strand
AGCCATAACTAAAAACATTGGTGTTATCAGTGCTGTTCCCAGGCTGAAAGTCAAAAACACAGTGCTGCACCAGCTACCAAGAAGGGGAAAAATGACTGCTACTGCTGAACCCATGACATACTTCAACTGTGCCTCCTCAGGTACACACTTATGCCTCTGCAAAGACATAAAATGGGCAATGATAGTATTAGGGAATCCTCCATCATCACATCCTTACATTATGTGGTTTTTATTTTTACTGACACTCTTCCTCCTCCCCTCCCTCACAGAGTTTCTGACAACAGGAATGTGATGCTTTAGTGCAATCTCATAGTCAAGGAATTGTTTAAGGAAATTACCTTTGGAGGCCATGTTATCTCCACTTTCACCCCAAACTGTGGGGTTTCTAAAGCAATTGTCAGTCAGAATGGCAGAAATTGTCCTTGTTTGTCACACAGAGCTTTTGTCAGAAAAATTGAAGAGTAAGTTTTAATTGTATGTTCTGAGTTGGAACCATTTAACTGAAAACAGTAATTTAAAGGTAAGTGGATCTGGAAGGTTGATCTGTATGCTGACTAATGAGGCTACATATTTTGCACTGAGGTTTCTCTTTTTAATAGCTCAGAGCTGCTGCGTGCTCTCCTTTTTGCACCAGAAAGCTTACTGGAGATACTGCAGCTGTCTTAGTGCTTCATAGTGCATCCTGAAAACATCTGTGCTGTAAACAGATTTTCTTTTTTTATTTGGCAGGGAGCCACAAACAACTCTGGTTCAGGGATTGATGCAGCCTTTATTCTAACCTGAAGTTTACTGCTAGGAAGCAAGCGAAAGTATTATGGGCTGTATGTACTGCTTCATGATCTATACCCGGGAAGAGCTTTTCTTTTTATTTATATAAACCTCTATATGTGTCTATATAGAGACAGATATCTATATCTTCCATTTACCTGGTTGTTAGGTGATTCTCTCCACAGCAGTGGCAAGACTTCTGTTGGGACTTACTGTGATTCAGTGATGGTCTGGAGGAGCTCTAAAACTGTAGCAAAGTCTTTTGTAAAGGACCATCCATAGTAAATTTTGAATGAACAGACAGTTCATTGTGTTCATTACAATGCTCATCAATGTGATGTCTCTATGTGCTCTTCAGTCATCTTATATGCAGACTTAAAACACAACTTAACAGGGACCTTTGAATCTTCAGCCTGTCTTAATAACTGAAAAAGGGCAGATTTTTAAATGAATTTGTTTAGTCTTCTGGATTCTGTTTTATGTGTTCATGTTTCAAACTTTTTTGCTTGCAGAATCAAAAATTTGTAACCATGATATAGCCAGGAGGAATGACTTGATGCAGAAATTAGTATATGAAGTACTTTGCCACACACATTGAAGAGCAGTATACTGTAGTATCAGTCTGTTATGGCTAACTGTAGTGTAACAGCCATCTCTGTCATCCTACCACCCTATTTTGTCTAGGTTTTTACCCTCAATATAGTACGTTTGATGAAGCAGTTTGTTGAGCACATTGTGTAATAATTTTACCTTTGAATATTACAATGTTTTCAAGCACAAATCTGTGCTGAATCTGAGTGATGGGCTGCAAAGCCTCCTCAATACTTTCTTTTGCCCTCAGTTGTGGTAATTCTTAAAGCCAAGGGATGAAGCTGAATCTCAGGGCATGTACAAATAACCGCTTGCCTAAAGAATACATTGTCTAAGTTCACAAGTGTTTAGTTACTGTTTGAAGAAATCTACCTTTGAGGTTCAACGAGCCTATCTGTGTATACAGATGGTGGCACTCAGCTGGAACTGTAAGAGTGTCTTGGTTTTGGCTGGGATAGGTAACTTTTTTCTTAATACTTGGTACAGTGTTGTGTTTTGGCTTTAGTCTGAGAATAGTGCTTATAACAAACTGTTGTTTTAGTTGTTGTTTTTTATACTGGAGCCAAAACACAGTACTGCACCAGCTGATAAGAAGGAAAAAGATATTGCTGAAAACAGGACAAACACTTGTGTTGATAAGGTGGTGTTACCCATGACTACTAGGGCCTGAGGTGTTTCTTCGAAGCTGTCAAAAATCATTGATGTTTCAAGTTGTGGTGAGAGGAAATTGAAGGATGGATGCTGAATTATGTAAGGTTTCAGTGTATATTAACCCTTTAAAAGATCTGAGAAAAAGAGAAAGGGAAAATTTTACCCTAGTTAAAGCAGGGTGCCTCTGTTCCTCAGCTGATTTTAATAATAGAGCAAACCAAATTTTTTTGACTAGTTATGTTTTAAATATCCATTTCATTTGATCTCTTTGAAAACTTTTGATCCTGGCGTGCATTTGATTTTTACTGACTAACTTTCATTCAGAATTTTTATTAGCAGAAAAATCTTGCAAAAGAATCATAGAATCATAGAATAGGGTTGGAAAGGACCTTAAGATCATCTAGATCCAACCCCCCCCTGCCATGGGGAGGGACACCTCATGCTAAGCCATGCTCCCAAGGCTATGTCCAACCTGGCCTTGAACACTGCCAGCAATGGAGCATTCACAACTTCCCTGGGCAACCCATTCCAGAGCATCACCACCCTTGCAGTGGAGAATTTCTTCCTCATATACAATCTAAACTTCCCCTGTTTTCAGTTTTAACCTGTTACCTCTTGTCCTATCACCATAGTCCCTAATGAAGAGTCCCTCCCCAGCATCCCTATAGCCCTCCTTCAGATACGGGAAGGCTGCTATGATGTCTCCACACAGCCCTCTCTTCTCCAGGCTGAACAGACCCAACTTTCTCAGCTTATCTTCATATGGGAGGTGCTCCAGTCCCATGATCATTGTGTCTTCATTCTCACAGTTCCTGTGTCTGCCTTCCAAGACTTAGGTGGTATTTGCCAGGGAAGACTGAGGCAAAGAAGTCATTAAGAACCTCAGCCTTCTCCAAATCCAGAGTAGCCAGTTCTCCTCATAGCTTCTGGAGGGGGCCCACTTTGTCCCTAGTGTGTCTTTTGTTTGCACTGTACCTATAGAATCCCTTCCTGTTATCTTTAACATCCCTAGGCAAGTTTAATTCTAAGTGGGTCTTAGCTGTTGGTTCAGGTCAAAGTAATTCAACTTTTGAAATATTTTCTGTAAATGTCTTTTGCTAGTGACATTAAGATAATATTTTGGAAGGCAGACACAAGGACTTTGAGAATGAAGACCAAAGGCACACTGTAGGAGGGGATCTGGTTCAAGACCATCTTAAGAACCTGAACATGCACAAATCCATGGGACCGGATGAAATCCATCCACAGATCCTGAAGGAGCTGGCAAAGGAAGTTGCTAAGCCACTCTCCATCATATTGAAAAATCATGGCAGTCAGGTGAAGTTCCCGACGACTGGAAAAAGAGAAATATAACCCCCATTTTCAAGAAGGGGAAAATGGATGAGCCAGGGAACTACATACCAGTCAGCCTCACCTCTGTGCCTGGCAAAATCTTGGAGCAGATTCTCCTGGAAAGCATGCTGAGGCACATGAAAAACAACAAGGTGGTTGGTAACAGCCAGCATGGCTTCACTAAGGGGAAATCCTGCCTGACCAATCTGGGGGCCTTCTATGATGGGGCTATGGAACTGATGGACAGGGGTAGAACAGTTGATGTCACCTACGTGGACTTGTGCAAAGCATTTGACACTGTCCCACACAATATCCTTGTCTCTAAAATGGGGAGACATCAATTTGATAGGTGGACCACTCGGTGGATGAAGAACTGGCTGGATGGCTGCACGCAAGGGTTGTGGTCAATGGTTCATTGTCCAGCTGGAGACCAGTAACGAGTGGTGTCCCTCAGGGATCGGTGTTGGGACCTGTCTTGTTCAACATCTTTGTCAGTGATACAGTGGGATTGAGTGTGCCCTCAGCAAGTTTGCCAATGACACCAAGCTGGGTGGTTTGGTTGATACTTTTGAGGGAAGGAATGTCATCCAGAGGGACCTTGACATACTTGAAGGTGGGCTGATGCCAACCAACCATGCCAAGTGCAAGGTCCTACACCTGGGTTGAAGCAATCCCACGCACAGCTACAGGTTGGGCAGAGAAGAGATTCAGAGCAGCCCTGTGGAGAAGGACTTGGGGATGTTGGTCAATGAAAAAAACGAACACGAGCTGGCTGCAGTGTGTGCTCGCAGCCCAGAAAGCCAACCATATCCTGGGCTGCATCAAAAGAAGCGTGACCAGCAGGTCGAGAGAGGTGATCCTGCCCCTCTGCTCTTGTGAGGCCTCACTTGGTGTATTGTGTGCAGTTTTGGTGTCTTCACCATAAAAATGACATGGAACTGTTGGAACAAGTCCAGAGGAGGACCAGGAGCATGATCAGGGGGCTGGAGCACTTCCCATGTGAAGATAGGATGAGAAAGTTGGGGCTGTTCAGCCTGGAGAAGAGAAGGCTGCGTGGAGACCTCACAGCAGCCTTCCAGTATCTGAAGGGGCGCTATAGGGATGCAGGGGAGGGACTCTTCGTTAGGGACTGTGGTGATAGGACAAGAGGTAAGGGGTTCAAACTCAAAACAGGGGAAGTTTAGATTGGATATAAGGAAGAAATTTTCCACTGTAAGGGTGGTGATGCACTGGAATGGGTTGCTCAGGGAAGATGTGAATGCTCTATTGCTGGCAGTGTTCAAGGCCAGGCTGGACAGAGCCTTGGGAGCATGGCTTAGCGTGAGGTGTCCCTCCCCATGGCAGGGGGTTTGGATCTAGATGATCTGAAGGTCCTTTCCAACCCTAACTATTCTATGATTCTATGAATTTTATGCTGCTTAATTAGCTTTGTGAAGCTTTATAAGAATCAGGATATGCTTCCTTGCTCGTTCATTTTCCAGACTCATTTTCAGTGAAATCAGCGGCAAAGCTTCCCTTGATTTCCGCGTTCCAAATGGAGCCCTAGGCATATGAAGAGACAGATCTTATCAATTTATGACGAATTGGAAAAATCTTTTTAAATGATAGTAGCTCCTTTGCATGTGCAGTAATAGGTTTTGAGTGCCTCATATATTCAAGTTGCATTGATCTGTAATAGGAAAGATAGTCTTACAGGAGTATGTGCAGTCAAAATACACAAATCCTTTTTTTATTATTTCAGTTCCCATTTTGGAATTGCACTGCTGACTTGTCAGTCAATGATAGCTTTTTCACAGGCTTCACAGTATGAGTGTGTGTGGATGAGTTTATCTGTGTAGATTTGTGCATGCCTGCTGACATAACCTAAAATCCCATGGAAGGTGCTGCCATTTGTGAGTGTAGAGTCCCGTGTACTCTGTTTCCTATTCCAGAAAGCTTTGAGATGAATATGTTACTGCAAAATGCAGGAGCACCTCCTGGAGCAGGACTTCACCCACTGGGCAACAGAGTCTCCCCTTCTGACACTGCAAGTCTTCCTTTCTTTTCAGCACAGTGTCTTCAAGGTAGTACAAAGAGTGCAGCTGCCCAGATTCATCAGTTTTCTGTTAAATATATTTCCCTGCAAAACAACAGAAAGAAGTTTGAGTGTCTTTAGCTCTGGAAATACTGTCAGAAAAAATGAATGATATATAAAAGACAGACAACCCTACTACCTTCTCTGGCTCTGCTCTAAAATGAAAACTGCCTTTTATTGAACCTGATGCGACCAGTGCATACCAGGCATGTGCTGAGCTTTCCTCAGAGGAAAGCTGCATATCCTTTTGAAACAGCAGTTAGCATTTACATGGGAGAGAGGGACTGACCTCTTCCAATGAGGCAGTTCTGAGAAAACAAGGGAGGTAAAACTTCGGGTGCCTGAGAGGTTGCTGGTGGAACAAGGGCATGAATTGACAGCAGCTGAAGACAGAGTAGCTCAAGTTGCAATTACAGACTTCAGAAGAGTGAATCTGGCTTAGCTCTGGGATTGTCTGAGCATGCTGGGAGCTGGTTGCTTGACTCCTTTTTTCTTCAGCTGAAGAGGTCATTCCATTTTACAACCCTTTAATAGTTGTAAAAACAGAGTAGTGAAAAACATCTGTTGTGTTACCCTCATATCCAATGTTATTAAAGCAAAAATAGTTAAACATGTACAAGCAGATTGAAAAGCCCCAGCTAGCACTCATTGTCAGCCTGCAGAATTCTCTCCCGGGATGCTGGACTTTATTCCAGGCTGAGCTTTTGTAAACGAGGCTTAACTCAAGCAAAGTCAGGGATCAAGATTCTGGTTTTGGGTCTTTTGTTCTTAGTTTTCTGAATCAGAACTTCCAGTCTTCCATTCAACATCCTTTCCACAGTGCCATGTAATTGTCTTTCCATGTTTTATGGAAGAGCTACATTTTACTGGAAAGAAAAAATAATTATTTAAAACTTCTAAATCACCTTTCCAAGGAAGTATCAGTGTGCACTGGGGTATTCTCATACACATACAAGATCCCAAAGTCAGTGCAGATATTAAAGGGCCAGAAAATGGCTGACAGTAGGAGACACAAGATCTGTGACCTGAAGTGTTAGAACTACCTGAATGTTTCTTCTAATGGCCAACTGAAAAGAAATTTAGCACAGTAATCATCTTAAGAACACCTTTCTTTATGACATTAATCTTTAAGTACAGTTGTTAATGTGATGCCATGAGTTTTGGCAGATGTAAGGGCTCTGTTTTTCAGTTAATTGCTGGAACATCTGTGTCTTGGGGACAAGAGGCTGTTTTATCTGATTCTGAGCCCATCTCCAAGACCATGTTGCTTGTTACTCCTGATAAGATTTTATATTGCTGCATCTTACTGCATTAGTAAGCCCAAGAGGGGCCCTTAGAACAGCACGTTTCTTCTAGTGTCCCTGTAAAATTAATGGGGAACTAGAGTGTTTATTTCTTGCAGACATCAGAAGTTAATAACAAAGATAAAAGCCGTGCTGGCTAATGGTGCACTCAGCATGGAAAGGTGAAACCATGCGATTACTCGGAGATTGTCAGGCCATGGTAAGTATTGCAAGAACAAAGCTATTAACAAACCTCTGCCAGGTGGGGATGAAAGTTCTTCCATTGATATGTTGGCTGGGCTACAGTGTTTGTAAATCCTTTTTCCTTGTATTGACTCACTGCGCTAATTTTTCCCATCCTAAGCTGTTACACTGCCAAATGGCAGCTATATTTTCTGTCCCAGAAAAGTCTACATTTTGTTCACCTGTACTACAGTTTCTGCTAAGGCAGGGAGAGCTCTAAATTATTCTACTGCATCTCCAAACCTTTTTTAGACTATGTATACATTACTGCCACATAAACTTGTTCAAATGCTGTGATCCAACAAATCTTGTTTTGTTACTATGGTGCAGATCAGTCTTCCAGGGCACACAACCATGACTGTGCAGCTTTTTCTGACATTCACTGTTGTCATTGTCTTGCAGACCTGCAGATCTATTCTAATGGGTTTATTAGCCTGATTGTTGTCTGGGGTAAGACTAGCCATGCTTGGTACGGCAGCAAGAGCATTCTGCTCTCTGGAATTGTGGGTTTTCTCTTCTGTTCCTCAGCAGAAGCAGAAGTAATAAGTAACATCAGCGAGGTCAGATTGTAGTCAGGAACAGCCATTGCAAATTTGCTTAGAATTCAAGAGATCTGGCTTATGCAGTGCAAGGATTTAGGTCACTTTGTCCTCTTATTTCAGTGACAGTAAATTTAGGTGCTTTGCATACTCCAGGTGCATCGCAGTATTTGCATTATAAGACATCTTTTCTGGTGAAATTGGAAATTAAACAGCAAAATTTAGTGCCATCACCTTTTTTTGATATACAGCAGCAGGGAGGGCCATTGTGGATGTTCAAGTAATGCAAAGCCGAACAATTTTCTGATCTGTACACTGTTCCATTTAGTTACCTCCAGGACAGCAGAGGAGTACCTTTGTTGAAGGTCTGGCAGTGGGCCTGCCTGCTGATTTATTCACTGTTAAAGACAGTCCTGCTTAATAATAAAAGAAGGACACCATTTTTGCTTAGAATGCCATATCTCAAGTGTTGAGATATGCTTTCTTCCCCTCTGATATGAGAACAGAAAGGAGAGCAGTATCAGGAGGAGGTAATCTAGTTTATCCTGAGGATTTTGCGGCTACCTGTTTATTTATGTGAGGAACAAAGTCCAGCAAAACTGAAATTGTTTTCATTGGCTCTTGAGACAGACGTTTCCTCAACTAGCACATTGAGATAACATTAAATATCTGCTTCTGTCAGGATAGGAGTTTATGTAGCAGAGCTTCTAGCAGTAGCTAAGGGTGTCTTTGGTAGTCTTTGTACTTTGATCAAGGACAGGAGAAGAAAAGCAGGGTGGGAGGAGGGGAGTAAGCGTTTGGTTCAGGTGCCTTCTCCAAATTGTTAGTGTCTGGTAGCACTGTTTTCATGCTCTGTATTACAATGCTGGAAAAAATTACTTTAGCTGGTTGGTATGTTTCTGAGCTGTGTTTGCAATAGTATACTCTGAATCCTTTTGCTGGTGGAGAAGGGAGTCTCCCCTTTTTCCCTTATGTGTATTTAAAAAAAAAGAATGAATTGTGACTATGGCCTGTAAAAGGATTTTCAAATATGCAGTGAAATTTCTGAACATAATTGCTAAAGGGCTCACCAGCTTCCCTTCAGTAAAGCAAGACCTCAAACTACGCAAGTACAAAAGCTCAAAAATACTCATCATCTGGCATCATGAAATATTTAACTGGGCAGTCATTTTCATTGCATGTTACAGGGGGGAGTGTGAGGAAGGCGAGAGATGCATGCAACATTACAGGGCAAAAAGTCTGGATTGTTCCCTCTGGTTCCTCAGTATTGACTTTCTGGGACCGTATACTTTCTGACTCTTGCCTTGGGGTAATCAGGCAACAAAGACAAACTGTATCATCACTTTTCTTCTGTTTCCTCTCTAACATCAGAGGACGTTGTGATACACATTGAAGTAAGAAGATTCAAGATTTTCATATATCAGGTGAGACAGGCTGTTTGTCTGTTGCCTTAATCTCAGACCTTTAGTTCCTCTCCTTCATCCTCACCTAATTTAGTTTCTTTAACATTTAGTCTCTCTGTTTTATCCCACTTGAATTTTTGCATCATACCAAAAAAAGGTGTTGTATCAGTGGGGTTTAAACAAGGACCTTCATCATGGCATCAGTGTTTTAAACTGACATACCACTGACTTACTGGTAGTCACAGCACAAGATGGTCAACATATTCTTCCATGTCATTCTGACCAGCCTTTTGAGCAGATAGCGGTTGTAATACAGCTTTTGGGGAACGAGCATCATAAGAAGGCCATAACACTATCTGTAGTTGTCATATATGTCTGTTTTGTAATAGGTAGATCAGATCTGGATGCTCACTCTGTGCAGGAACAAATCACCTGATAATCGAACTAAGAATGTGTAAGAAGCAAAGCCGATAGCTTACAGAGATCAGTAGGTACCAGGCTGATTTTTGAAAAAGGGGAAAATCCCTCCATTTTCTGATGGAAAAGAATATGGGAAATGGATCAGGCAGGTTGACTTTTGGAAGTTGTAGAGTCTTGCTCATCCTAGGAGTAGCCTTTTCCAGCAAGTCAACAGAAGCTAAAAGGTCAAGAGAGTACAGGGAGGTTGAAACAGAGAGGAAGTGTTGTGATTGTTCCCCTGCATTCCCGTGGTGTATGTGTCACCAGAGTATATGGGTGCAGCTTTTTTGCAGGGGAATTCTGTCAGTACAGAACTGGCAAGTACAGCGCACACTCCAGAGACATGTTAACAGGGGTGATTTAAGTTTAGATATAAGGAAGAAATTCTTTATTGTGAGAGCACTGCCCAGTATTGCCAACAGGCTGCCCAAGGAAGTTGTGGCTGCCCCATCACTGTCAGTGTTCAAGGCCAGATCAAGATGAGGCCTTGAGCAATCTTGTCTAGTGGGAGGTGTTCCTGTCTGTGGCAGGGGAGTTGGTCTTTTCCAACCCAAACCATTCTGCAATTCTGTGTATGGGTGCAGTCATGCTAATGGTGTTTGTTACTGGTTATACTATGCCTAACAACTTTCACTGAATTGTTTCCCAGTTGCATTTAGAACTCTGAGTCAGAGGAGCTTCTGCGCTGTGACTGGGATGTGTCAAAGCTGCTTTGGACATAATGGGGAGCTCAGCGGTTTGGAACACCGGGTTATTTTCTTCTCATACAGCAGCACTGGGACTCAGCCTATGAGTGAACTAAGGCTGCAAGTTCACTCATCCAGAAATACTTTCAGCAAGTAGCAGATAGCTCAGAAATTCAGTGTCATCTTTGTATTTTTTTGTCTTTTATTAACCATAACTTAGCAATCTAATTTGGTGGGTTTACATTGTATCTCTTTAAAGTATTACCCTACAAATAGTCAGAGAGTCGTCTTTATTCTTGGATACTTTAAATGTTAAATGAGGACTTAGAGGGGAAGAAGGCAAAGGCTACTTTGGCTGAGCTGAAGAACAGAGAACAGACTCCTTAGCGAGTTAAGGATCTAAATGTAAGCTGCTCCATTCCCAAGAGCCATTCATAATGATTATGTTCTGTAGCTGATTTATTTATAACTGCAGCAATTGCAGTGGGAACAAAACATTAGGCCAAATTCTGACCTCGGAATATAAATCGAGAATCTTTTCACTTTTTTTTTCTTTTTTTTTTAGTTACGTTACTTTGGATTCATCCTGCTGTAACTGAGATCAGGATCTGTTATATTTAGTTTTTTTTTCTCTGAAACCAGATCTATATCTTTTATGTTTCCTTGTTTATTTTGTCTAATTTTGAACACAAAGAGCAGCAGAGTGTGTGTTTAAGCTAGTGCTGCAGCAATCTCCATATGCTAATTCATACCTTGAGGATGACCAGGCTTTGAGCCTCCTCTGCACTCCAGGGACAGGCTGGCTGGCAAGGTCTCCAAGGCAGAGTAGTCTACCACACTGCACCTCTACCAATTGCTTTCAGTGGCACAAGGAGGCACTTTTTAACTATTTAGGACACTGTCAGTTTTTAAACCACTTTTGCAGGAAAGGAAGAGAAGTCAGAGAGCCATTACAGATTCTGCTGTACCTAGGTAATAATACTGTGGTAGCAGCAGTGTTTCACTGTTTATTTAAGAGTAAATGAAACAGTGATAGCTTTGAAAAATTGGAGAAGTTCCGCAGTGGCAATTGAAACTACACAGCCTGTCTGAAAACTTAATGCATGTAAGGGGCAGTGGGGACACTGCCGGTTAATTATGTACCCTAAGGTGCTCTGCAGCAGCTATTTCTTTTTTTTTTTCTGTGTGGTATTTACATCTCCTCAGACTGGCTACCTAACACGTCTAAAAAGCTGTCAGATGAAAGTCCTCACACACAGCAGCAGCAGTGCTCTATGGCCTTTGCACTTACTGTCTGTGTGAAGTGGGAACATGGGCTGCAGAGAAGTTAAAAGGATTCTTCGGCTTGTCTTATTCAGCATGTTTTAATCAGTTAATGCAGAAGCATGAGTTTCTTCATTACAGTAACATTCTTCAGTCATAATCAGGTCAGCCCCTGGAAGATGAAACTAATTTTTCTTCATTTTGGGACATGCCCGTTCTGGATCAGAACGTGCAGCACCTTAAAGAATTTTTATGTCTGTTCAGTGAACCAGTTTGCAGTGACAAGTGCCAACTATTACCCTTCCCCTTTATTAAGGCTGGATATTTTAAAATTCTGGTTTGGGTAGCTTTTACAAGAATGTAAAACAGGCTGCTGCTGTAATCATTCCTGAATTTAGCCATGCTCTGGTAGCTGAAATGTGATCCCCCTAGTTAATAAGCAACTAACTGGGGGTTCTGTTTTGGTTTTTGATAAACCGTATTTATTTTACCTTTGGAAATAGCAGCAATCATTTATTATAATCCAGGTGTTCAGCTAATTGAGCAGCTTTTTGATTCAAGTGTTGACAAGACATCTCTACATATTATCATTTCTGTAGTTTAGCGGTGTCTCAGTTCATGCTTGAGCATTCAGGCCTCCTCCTCTGGGACCTTTGATATTAGCTCTAGGATTAAGATGAATGGATGTGACAACACAAAGCAAACATTTCTTAAGGAAACAAAGGGCTTGTGTTTTGTTAGATGCGACCATTTTGCTGGTTCCTGATTAATACATAAAGAGTAAGAAGAGCTGCATTGCATCTCTAAAGCTGCTTGAAATTATATCAAAAGGATTTGCCTCTAATGAACCCAGTACAGGCCAAAAAACCCCTAAGGCACTTTCTCACATTATCTGCACCTTAGCAGTGGCAAATCTAGAGGAAGTTCAGCAACACACTGAGCAGGGTATTTCTGCATGCTAATGTGCCATGTTACTTCCATGGTAACAAACACAGCAGTGCTCACATCTGCAGTGCATATACCCTGGTACCTCCTTGGCTAAGGAGTCAAAAATAAGGTTCATGTTTCTGTTGATGGGACCGAGACTGGCACAGCCACAGCTGATAATATATGTAATCTGTAATCAAAAATCTGCTTTCAGTATGGAAGTTGTCACTGTATGTCTTCATGTTCCCCTCAGTGAAACAGGGCAATTTGTCCATTATTTCACATTCCTGAGTGCTGAGCAGTATTTAATGTAAGGAGAATAAATTTGAAAACCGGAAAGCTTGCAACGGTATTAAATCTTCTGTCCCCAGTTTCTTTCTGCAAATAATAAATGTTTATATTGTTGAACATGAGTTGGGCTTTTAGAGAGTGTGGGACAGGCTAGCTGTGATGTTTATTTTTTGTTTAAAAAGAAGCAATGACTTACAGTTAGGTAATTCATATCTGACTAAAATATGAACCGTAAGAAGTCAGGAGGATGTGCAGCAAAGAAAAATAACAGTACAGTTTTGACAGTGGCACTAAAGTCATCATGTCTGAGGCACAATCATGAAAGAAGATGAATTCTTCAGCTCTTTGGAACAGCTCAGTACACAATGCCATGCAATTCATCAGTCTTTAATGAAGAGCAGTTTTGAAGGAATTATTGGTGTCACGCTGTTGATGCCTGACTGTTTACTTGCAAATATTACTTTTGCTACTGCTTTGGAGTCTTTGGCTGTGAAGTGGTTTAACTTCTAAGGCATTTTGAATGAGCCATCCCTGTGTCATCTCAAGAGCAGCCAGATTGGTACACACAACTGGTGGGAAGGTGAAAGCAAAGGGCTGTGTCCTCCAAACAGGTTATTTCAGATTCATCATTAAATTTGATGCTATGAAATGCCGCTGTTGAATGAGATGAGCAGGAAAGTGTCACTTCTAGGATGAGCTCTGTGTCTATCAGTATTCAAAACAGCCATATCCAGCTCTAAAACCATTGAAGTTAATGGAAAAGTGTGCACTGCAGTGAAAATCACATTTCTGAATGTTTCAAGACTGGATGTTTCTCATTAAATTATTCATGGAAAAAGGACCAACCAGTACCTCTCAGTCTTGATCCACTAAAGTTGCTTAAGTATTTAGTTGTCTTTGGTGCTAGTGGTCAGATAAATGTGTGCATTAAGTGACCTTCTGAATTGGAAAGGAGGCCTAGAAAGTTATAACCTAGTTTGCATTTCCAACTCACATGTTGCTCCAAAGCTGTTGTCTTGGGAGGATGACAGGATGGTTATGACAGTCCAACCTTCTCTATTCACAGGTGTTCCCTTTCCAAAGAACTTCCTTCAGATCTGCAAGAAGATACTCTGCCGACTTTTTCGGGTGTTTGTTCATGTCTACATCCATCACTTCGACCGTATCATCATTATGGGGGCTGAGGCTCACGTCAATACTTGCTACAAACATTTTTATTATTTTGTGACAGAGTTCAATCTCATTGACCGCAAGGAGCTAGAGCCTTTGGTAAGTGTGGGGTCTGGGGAAAAGCTCCAGGAAGTTTTACTTCTCCCTTCACTGAGCCTTTCCCAACACTTGTTGCAGTAGGTTTCCTCTGGGAGTAACATCCACGGTTGAACACAGGCAGTTTAAAGGGATAAATGCTCGTGTCTGTCCATAGACCCATTCTGTCTGCTGCAGTGTTAATTTGATGCTTGGTAGGCTCAGTAGAAAGAGAAAAGTGCAGTGTATTTTGTATGGAAAAATATAAGGTGGGAAATACTGCCGTTTGAAAATAGAGGTTTATCTGTCTTCTGCTTCTTCCTGTATTGCCTATTTTATGTATAATTCTGTCTTTTTTCATTGGTCAGTAACAGCATGACACAGCTGCGAATCACTCAAATGCATGTGAAAGGAAGAGTGGTCTGTGTAAAGGTGAATAGTTCATGCGTTTTTTAACTTCAAGTAGGTGTTTGTGAAGGTAATTGAGTGTGTTACATCTAGAGCACACTCTGGATCTAAGTGAGACAGGTGAAGTGAGACAGAGGTTCAGGCAGTTAGCAGCGTAACAAAACCAGACACTTCCTTTTGGACTGAAATAGACCAAAGTTAAATTCATTGTTTCTAAAAATAAGACTCCAGAAATGGAAATGCTTTCACTGTTGCTTGCAAATAAAATAAAAGTGTAAGCAGGGAAGGAAAAGTAAGGTGCAATTCAGAAAACAGTTTACATGCAAATCCTCACTGTTGGCATTTAGCCAACTTTAAAATTGATCAGGGCAATGTTTCTCCAAGTGTCAGAGTTTGGAAATACGATATCATCAGCTACTGATGAAGTGCTAGAAACACTGGGATTTTTTTTTTCTCCACAAAATCATAGAATTGCTGAGGTTGGATGGCAGCTATGGATATCATGTAGTCCAAATCCTTGCTCAGAGCAGTGTCATTTAGAAAGGGCTGACCAGGACCATGTCAAGTTTTCAGTTGTTCCACATTAAGGCACATTGTAAGGAGGTGTATTTCCTAGTTGGTATGAAACACTTCTGAAAGTAAGGCAAAGTGATTTTTGCCTGTGTTTCCACAGGTATTGGAGCTCTTGCAGGTGTGGTACATGTATATGCTTACATGGATTGAAGAAAAGCCTGTAAAGTCAGACAAAATGGGTGGTCTTGTTTTCAGCAGTTCACAAGGCCTGCTGAAAGACACTGCATATGGCATGTATCAGTGACTTGCAATGTACCTATGGTTTCTTTCTACGTAGAAGAGCTTGATGTGCTGTCTGAATGTGTCCTATGGGATGGAAGGAAGGCCTGCAAAAGAGAACTTCCCTGCCAGACTAGTGATTCTGGATTAGCAGTAGCTGTTAAGTGCTGAGATGTGTCAGAAGCAAGATCCAAAGCAGCATATTTCAGAGGTAGGAACAGAGGCAATCTTAAGGTATTACAAGTTCCTTGCTGACGCTGGAGTAGAGAGAGCACACAAATGATTTAATGCTGCACTTATGGCTTCTCATATTCCTGCACTAAGTGGACAGACAAAAGATTTGGGCCAGAGTGGTGCAGGAGGTGGCCCAAGCCCAGCAGCAGAGCAAGCTGGGAATGTGCTCCAACTGGTGTGTGCATTCCACCATTACCTCCCTTCACAACATTATCTTTAGGACTGTCATATGATGCAGTATTATTAACTTTGCTGGGATGCAGAGTCTCACAGAAAAATGTTTCGCCTGCACTGGGAAAGCACCATGTTGGCAAACTGTCAAAGCTCCACCTGCTTTCATCTTCCTGTCCTTGACTTGTGTGGGTATCAGCAGTGTAAAAACACATCCATATTTTTGTCTTCAAATGGGCAGAGAGAAGGAAAGGAGTTTTAAAACAAAAGCAGATACTACAAACAATCTTGAATTTTAATGCAGTCATTGAATACAACCTGTGGCCTGCCAGATTCACCATAGCAGGAAATGAGTCCACATTATCTCTCTTAATTAGAAAATGGACCGAGAGCTGATTAAATAAACTGCCACATGCTTTATCAAACAGGGAGGCAACTGATTTATCAACATAACTTCAAGAAGGGGGAATGACTGGGGAAGCAGGCAATAGATGAATAGTAGTATTAGGCTCCAGGACTTTGCTCTTCAGATTTTATCATCCTTTTGCAACCAAGTGCAGCAATTATAAAATAAAATGAAGCAAATGAGTCAAATAGGGTTCCCGTGCCCATTCAGGAGTTACATAAGTTACCCTTTCTGCAATCAAAGAGGGGGATATAGTTCAAAATGCTGCATGTCTTTTTCTCATCCCCGTCACTGTGCTAATTTGACAGACCCCCAGGTTTTTGTAGACCTGTTTTATGTGAGGACAAAAAAGGAGGCTGACACAGTCACTGACCCCACAGGTGGTCCTGAGGAAGAAAGTGTGTGTCCAATTGGTTAATCTGGGGGAAAAGAAGAAGTCTGAATGCATATCTGTCCTTCCCTGAAGCTAACAGGCAGAAAAGGCAGCCCATACCATGAGAGTTCTCAGGAGACTCTTAAGGCCTGCCTCCATGGGGAAGCTATTAGGGAATAAAGTAAGATTTGAATTTAAGATGTAGCATCTGCTTTGTGGTGGCTCCCTGCATGGCTGGCTTTATTTTCCACTTGCGCATTAATTCACTTCTGAGCCTCTTCCCATGGCCAAAACTGTCTAGCGGTGTGGTGCCTATTACCTTCATCTCACCCACCCTCACCCTATGTAGGTGTCTCTATAGGCTGCTTTAAACACTTCACTTGAACATGCCTTTTAGTGAGAATCTTAATGAAGCTGCCTCAGTATGGTAGCTCACTGTTCAGGTGGCAGTCCAGCTACAACGAGTAATTCTCCTCTACTTCCTGTGAACCCCTTTCTCTAACAACAGATTTCATAGTACGTAGGACTGAAGAAATATGAGTGCTCTGTCTCATGAGCAACATCTTGGTTCAGGAAATTTTAGTCGATTTATTGCCAGTTAACAAAGCTTTTCATTACAGATCTGGATATTGAGGAAAAAAACCCCCACAATTAAACAAAACACTTGTTGGAGAAACGCCTTTCTTTCTCAGGCTCTAATTCAGTAAAAAACTTCTCTTCCTCCCTTCCAAATCTCAACTCGCTTTGGTTTTGATACACATTGCACTCACATACTCCTGTGATGAAACCCGAGGATCAGTACAGCTACAGCAATATCACTTCTAGGAAGGGCAGGGAAATTAAAAACTGAAAGCTTCTGAAAAGTGATAGCATTAATGCCAGAGAGGCATTAAACTACAAAGTGGTTTGGTTTTGTCCTTTTTCCCCAGCAGAACTTGCCTGTCAGGCAAAGGAGCAGAGGCAAAGAATCCAGAGCTATGGCTCTCCTTCAGTCAGTAAGAGCTTCTGATTCAGAGGCCTTAGAGATTTGTTACTCAATCTCAGTGCATTTTGTCAGATAGCAGTTGATGATGGAGCCAAGTCTGCTCCCAGCTTCTCAGCATTGGTCTGTGTATATCAGAGTATCTTGTTATGATTTCTAAATCTCTACATTTTAATTTGACTGATAATCCACTGTGCCTTGTGTTTGTCAGAGTTAAGTAAAAGAAACCCCGATCACCTAAAAATGTGGTGAGATTTCAGTGTTAAATTTAGAGATCTGATTGTGATGTAGTTCACTTAAAGGAGCAAAGTTCCAAAGTTATTTTTATGGGGCTTTTTAAACTTGTGGGAGGTGTTGACCTAGCTTTTTTTCTCACTACTGAGCATTAGTATCATAACCTTAAATTGTATCTCTGAAGGGGAGAGATAGGCTGGAAAAAAATATGTATATATAAAATTTGGTCTTTTTTGGTATGCTACTTAAACTCTGGGACTGGCTTTGAGGAACTTGGTCTACTGGGTGCTGATGGGGTCCATCTGTCAGAGAGGGCGAAGAGCATCTTTGCTCAAAGGCTCGCCAAGCTGGTGAAGAAGGCTTTAAACTAAACTTCCTGAGTGAAGCGAACCTCAGTCTATCCCATAACAACCAGCTTGGTGCTAGTGCCAGCAAGAGATGCCTGGAGCCTGGAGAGGGATCGTGGGTCAGCAGGAGAGCACCTGGAAAGCAGCACAAGGAAATACCAGCCTCTCCAGCCAGTAAGTCGGCTTCATCAGAGGCCCTGCTTGCAAGCCTTTATGCAAATGAATGTATAGCATGGTGAATATACAAGAGGAGTTAGAGATGTGTGAGTGCCTGCAGTATGCCTGCAATAGTGACTTACTGGCATTACAGAGATGTGGTGGGATGGCTCCTAAGACTGGAGTGTTGGAATGGAAGGATACAGACTCTTTAGGGAGAACTGGCTGGGGAGACAAGGATGGGGTGTCACCTTCTCCATCAGTGACCAACACAGGGCTCTGCCTTGAGATGAGTAAGGAGTTTACCCAGAGCTTATGGGGCAGGATTAAAGGGAGGGCAGGGGCAGGGGACATGACAATGAGTGTCTGCTGCAGGCTGCCCAACCAGGAAAATCAAGAGAAGGAGGCCCTCTTACAGACAGATGAGAGCAGCTTCACATTCGCAAGCCCTCGTCCTTATGGAGGTCTTCAACCACCATGATACCTGTTGAAAGGACAACACAGCAGGACACAAGCAATCCAATAAGTTCATTGACTGTGTCGATGATAAATTCGTTGATGGTAAATTCCTTCTTGAGTGATAGAGGAGCTGAGGAGAGGTGAAATGCAGGACCTTGCTCTCAGTAGCAAGAAGGGCCTTGTTGGTGAAAGCAAGAAAGACTTGTGGGGAATGTGAAGCTCAAAGGCAGCCTTGGCTGTGGCAACCACGAAATGGTGGAATTTGAGATCCTTAAGGAGGTGAGCAGTTTGTGCAGGAAGCTCACTACCCTGGATTTCAGGAGAGCAGACTTTGGCCTCATGAGGGATATGCTTGGTGGAGTGTCATGGGAAAAAGCCCTGGAGGGAAGAGGAGCCCAAGGAAACTGGTTAATATTCAAGGATCACATTCTCCAAGCTCAGGAGCAATACATTCTGACAGAGAGGAGGTCAGGCAGGAACACCAGGAGGCTTGCATGGATGAAGATAAGCTGCAGGATAAACACCAGCATAAAAAGAAGACCTATGGAGGGTGGAAGTAAGGACAGGTGTCCTGGGAGAAATATAAATTGTCAGAGCAGCCAAGGACCAAGTTAGGAAGGCTAAAGCCTTGATGGAATTAAATCTGGCCATGGACATCAAGGGCAACAAGAAAATCTTCTATAGGTACATTGGTGACAAAAGGAAGACAAGGGAAAATGTGGGCCCGCTCCAGAAGGAAATGGGAGACCTGATCACCTGTGACATGGAGAAGTATGAGGTATGCAGTGATTTTTTTTCCTCAATCTTCACTGCAAGAGCTGCAGCCACACTGCCCAAGTTGCAGGAGACAAAGGCAGGGACTGGGAGAATGAGGAACTGGCCACTGTCGGAGATGATCAGGTTTGCAGCTCAGAAAGCCAACCATATCCTGTGCTGCATCAAAATGAGTGTGACCAGCAGGTTGAAGGAGGTGATCCTGCCCCTCTACTCTGCTCTCATGAAACCCCACCTGCAATACTGCGTTCAGCTCTGGGACCCCCAACGTAAGAGGTATGTGGACCTGGTGGAGTGAGTCCACATGATCCAAGGGCTGGAGCCTGACGACAGACTGAGGGAGTTGAGGCTGTTCAGCCTGCAGAAGGCTCAGGGGAGACCTTAGAGCAGCCTTTCAGTTCCTAACGGAGGCCTACAGGAAATCTGGAGAGGGACTTTTTACAAGGACGTGTAGGGATAGGACAAGGGGAGTGGCTTTAAGTTGTCAGCGGGTAGATTTAGATATAAGGAAGGAATTCTTCACTATGAGAGTGGTGAGGAAGTAGGTGATCTTTAATGTCCCTTACAACCCAAACAGTTCTATGATTCTAGATATCTATGCAAGCTCACAGAGGGCCTGAGAATTTATGCACACTTATATATCCAATATGTACTCTGAAACTTGTGATCTAATAAAAAATCTAGGTGGCAAACCCAAGTATATTTCAAGTCTCCATGACCACACTGTTACAGAAATATGGGCAGGTCAAGTATTTATACTGTGCCAATGAACACTGGGAAGTTATGCACAAGGAAGACCCTGCCAAATAGGAAGAAATTATACACGTAGTTTGCGTATATCTGCTTCTCTTAAAGCTACTAGGATTCATCAAATGCACAAATGTTTGCCATATACCAGTGTATACCAGTTTTGAACAAGTGTTTTTGTGTTTTGTTTAACCAAGTTAGTGTCCTATTTCGGAGCAAAGAGGAACTTTTCTGCTCTTACAGAAATATCAAAAATACGTTGCAAACCAGTCAGATTCCCAACAGATCCCTATGTAACTTTGTAAAGTGCAGTGAAATTTCCCTCAGAGGACAGGGTAAAAGACAGCAGAATGTGGCCATCTGCTTTACTCATTTTCCACCTTTTTTTTTTTCTTTTTTTAAGTCACATCCTGTTAAAACGTTGACCTTCTCAGAAGTAATTTTTTATTAACATTTTATTTATGAGAACAGAAAGTAATAATTACACTTGAATGAAATAAAATAGAGAAGGATATTACTTACAAGTGCTCTTCTGATAGCTGTTAAAATGCTGATTTCATTTAGATGCAGAGACAGTCAGCCCCAGTAGCAAGTGGATAGCATTGGGGCTGGAAGTGGTGACAGTCAGTGGAGCTCAGTGTACAAAATGGTGAAGCTGGTAATTGCCTCCATGAGGATGGAGTTCATCTGCAGGGTAAGCAAAGACAGTAAGATTTTCTCACCTTATTCTCCATAATTCTCAGTGTAAAAGCTTCCTTTGGCTTTACAGCATGATTAGCTTCTGATAATATTTTCATCCAATATTTAGAGCTATTTAAAAGCAGCCATCTAAATGTGGGGGAAGTTCCTTGTCTCTGTAGAAAGCTTTCTTTCTGAATGAAATTGGTAGTGCTTGTCTAGGCAGCCTACTAAGTAAAGAGATGAGTGTCTGATACATTAACCTAATCCTTAAACTTTGTTCAGTTGTTTGTGTTTCTTCTTTTTCTATCTTCTTTTTTTCCCCCCTAGAAAGTGTTATTATATATTATTTGCTAAAACCTATTATGGCCTGGGTGACAGAAGATTTCAAAGATAAATGTATTCAGGAAATTACACATTGGGGTTTGTGTAATGACCATAATTCTACCTTCCTGTATTCTATGATTCAGAGAGTCATTGTTGCCCTGATGACACTGACATGAATCTGAGATACTTTCTTCTCAGTCAGTGGAGTTATTCCAGATCTGTGCATAGAATTCAAAGAAAAATTCATCCCTGCAATCACAGGTGGTATGTTCATGTGCTGTACAGGTGGCATGTCTGTGTGTTACACAGGATGCTGTTCTGTGTGCTGATGTAGGGTGCTCTGACCCCATGGTTGTATTAATTGACAAGATTGTAGGCAAGTTCAGCAGAGCAACAGAAAAAACATACACAGGGAAAAGGAAAGCTATCTTTGTACCTACAGCCAGAATGACAGAAGTGTTGCCATATGAGTGGCATTGATTGTGAAAACACAGTGCTTCCGTTTCCAAGCCAGTATCTTACATAATCTATTAAAAAAAAAAATGACTCGAGGTATAGTTCCACAACCATTTTAAGCCATGATAAGTACAGTCTGAAAGTGGAAATGGCAATCCCGCTTATGTCAACGGCAGTCCAGCAATATCATTGATTGCTTGGTAGCCATCTCAACTTCCTTCAGAACTAGCCTTTGTGTTATCAGATCCAGGGGTGGATGGCCTCGGCAACAGCTCAGCCAAAACTGGTGGTTATCACAGAATTGTAGAATCACAGAATGGTTTGGGTTGGAAGAGAAATTTAAAGGTCATCTAGTCCAACCCCCCCAATAATGAACATCTTCAACTTGATCAGGTCCAACCTGACCTTGAATGTTTCCAGGGATGCGCAGCTGCTACCTCTATGGGCAACCTGTGCCACTGTTTCACTGCACTAACTGTAAATTTTTCTTTTGCCTTATATCCACCCTGAATCTTCCCTCTACTAGTTTAAAACCACTACATCTCGTCCTATCAACATGGCCCTGCTAAAAAGTCTGTCCCCATCATTCTTATAAGCTCTCTTCAAGTATTGAAAGGCCACAATAGGTCACCCTTAGAGTGATCTAGAAGGGCCTTAGAGCAATCCCAGAACCCTGGCAGAAGTAGACTGGCTCTGCTCACAGGCTCTCCTTTAGACACTGATGGTTGGCCACTCTGGGGACAAGATTATTGAGCCAGATGGACCTTCTCTCTGATGGAGTACTGTTGTTCTCAGGCTTTTGTGTTTCAGTCTGTTTTTCCAAGGGAAATGGCTTCAGCATTTCTAGAAGTGGGCATGAGGAAATAAAACCAAATTCATAGGGAACCAAACAGTTATTGTTCACCTCATAAAGATCTGCACCCATTTGGCTGAGGAGCATGTCCTGCTTCAGGCTGAGGCTTCGAGCCTTGCTAGTGTTGGAGATGTGGAAACCCATGGAGGCACTGTGAGCATCCCTGGCTCCTCTGCAGCGCTGAGCACAGCTTCAACAGGGCTCCTTTGGGCGGTTGTGGCCCAAAGTCAACTGCTTGTGCTCCACATGGGTGGCCTTCATGTCCCGCATCCAGGGGGAGGAAGCTTTCTGGCCTCCCAGGGGAGGCCCCAGGAGTTGCTGCTTGTCCTCTCTGGCATTGAGCCCATCACCTTTTCAGGGCTCCCTTTGGGCTAGGTTCTTGCCCACTGCTCTCGCACCTCCAAGGCGCTCTTGTGCCCTGGCTCTCTTTGACTCCATTGCCCAGTTCAAGCTCAGAGTGGGAGTGAGATCCGCTCTTCCCTTAGCTCCATCTCCCCAGGGGTTCTTGCTTGTGCAGAGAAGCCTGTGCTTGGAGGGGCCTCATCAGCAGCTGCCACTCTCCAGCTCTCCCTGTGTGCAACACCAGCACCAGGCAGGCACGAGAGCACTTCCCATGCATCCCTGGCAAGGAAGCACAGTGGACAAACAAGAGCTGGAAGTCAGTAGTGTGCTTATCATCACTAGGTGTCATGCTTTGGGAAATACCCCACACAACCACAAACCTTCTTCTTGCACATTTGTGTGTGGTTGATAATGATGCTTACAAATAATAACATAAAACTTTCAAGCTGGATGTGAGGAGGAAGTTCTTTACTGTCAGGGTGCTGAACTCTGGAACAGGTTGCTCAAGAAAGCTGTGTGTGCTCTAACCCATGGTGACATGTAGCGCCAGGTTGTACAGACACTTGAGTGTCATCTCCTGACCAGGGTGTACAGCGCCTTGGACAACATGCTTCTCATGTGAGGCATCCCTGATAATGGCATGAGGGTTGGAACTAGGTGCTCTTGAGGTTCTCTCCCGTCCTAACTATTCTATGATTCTACAGTCTAATAATTCTAAAATAACATAAAAACCAAGAAACCAAACCAAAATCTAATGGGATAATAAAATCTTGTTTCCACTTGAAAGCTTTGTGATTTGTGTCTTTTAAAGGGGTTTTGGCGCTGAAAACCGCTGATGTTGTGGAGAAATCAGTTTCACTGTTACTCAGCTCAGGGTGAGGGTGGGGAATGGAATGGAACAGAATGGAACTGAGAGGCATGAAACATATAACGGAATGGAATGGCATGGAAGAGAATGAAATGGACTCCACTAGACTAGACTAGAATAGAGTTGGAATAGGTTAGGCTGTTATGCCTGCAACTCTGCATGACAAGTTATGATCTAGGTCTAAGAATCCACACAGGAGAACCGCTTTTTGCACTGCACATCCCAGTCCCGTCTGGGAGACAGAAAGGCACAACTACAGCGTGGCTCAAGCAGGGACTGAAGGCCACAGGTTGATCTGAGACACGTCCCTTGAGCCCTTGGCAGGAGGCAGTGAGGTAGGGCTCCTAGAGGTGATGGGTACAGCCACTGAGGACTTAGAACACCCCCTAAACCATGGCAGAAGTAGACTGGCTCTGCTTATAGGCTGTCCTTTAGACACTGATGGTTGGCCACTTCGGGGACTAGAGTACTGAGCCAGGTGGACCTTCTCTCTGACGGAGTGCTGTTGTTTCATGTTTCAGCATTTCTAGAAATGAGCATGAGGAAGTAAAACCAAAGCCACAGGGAACTGAACAGGTATTGCTGACACTGCTGAGAAGAGGAGGACAGAATGACACTGCTACTGACAATTTTCTATGTGTCTTCAACTCATCAGAGTTCTTGGAGGGGCTCTGTAAGGTGCTCTGGATCAAATGCTCTGCTGTCTTGTGCTTTGACACAATAACTTGTCTTTTGCGGGTGCATAAGTACAAGTGTCTATTGCTGGTGAGAAGTATACCACAGAAGTCTTGATTTAAAGTTTAGCTGGTGAATTAAAATTATAGCCTGCTGATCAAAAGGGGTTCTCCAAATTAATCCGCATTTCACAGTTTGTAATAAACAATACTGCATTTGAACTTCAAAGAGACTATTAAAACAATATTAAAACGGCCAGAATAAAGGAAGCTAAGTTGTTGCTTTTTGCTAGCTCAGTATCTGTGGGGACTAGCTGGCTTGGTTACAGCAGCAAGGAAAAAAAAAACAGAGTAGAAAAGAGCAATTGTGATTGCAAAACCACAAAAAGTTACAGGGGCATTCCAGGTCAGGTGTGATATAAAAAAGGGATTTGAAACTATTTGCTTTATAATGGGTATGTAAGTGTTTCTCCTGCTCTACTCACATGGGAGCTTCTTGCACATGAGCTTGCCCGTGTTTCAATTCCGAGGTGAGTCAGAGCCAAAATTGCTCCTTAGTAACCGCATGATGCCTTGCTCTGCCTGTTCTAGTAACTGGTAGACAATGTGAATCAGAGTTGCAGTTCATGCCCCATCAAGTTAAAACCCTGGAGAATATGCTGTAAGTGGAATAAGAAAGTGGCAAAACCACTAAGAATTTAATCCGATATGATTTTCCGTCTGTAATTTGTATGGGTCCTTCTACACTGGTTCTTTTATTGATTAGCAAAACAGGTCCTTGGTGATGGTCTGTGCTCTGTGAGGAAAGCACATTAACAGCAAAAGGAGCCTGGAAAAAGTGACTGAAACAAGAAAGCAATCCACTGATTGTTATCAATCTTTGCAAATAGCAAACTTCATAAAAAAAAAAAAAGAAAAGGCAAAACTTCCTACAGCTCAAAACAACTTGAAATTTTGGAAAACTGTTCAAAAAATAGCTATGATTTCCTTTCTGTAGCACTTAACAACTTCATCCAGTAGCCTAGCTGGCATCAAAAAGCAACTGTGAAGACACTGAGACCAAATTTCAGGAAAGCTATTTTGCCTAACAATAAATATGTATTTTCCTAATTTGAACAGTACTTGTTGAGTGAGTATTGGTTTTCTTGAGTGTTGGATTAAGCTGTTACTACTGTCTCTAAATCCACACAAACTAGAAAACTGAGAAACAGCAAATAGAATTTTTCAGTTTGCCAAAAGAAAAGAATTAACTCATCATTATTGTCCCACTTAAATAGATCTGTTAGTGTCTAAAACCAGTTGTGTAAAATACCTACAATGTGTAACAAAACTGTAGTTCATAATAGAGAACTTGCATGTCTCCTGATATATTTTCTGCAAAATTTTATGCTATAGCGTTACTGTTTGCTTATTCATTCTGCATGACCTCAGTGCCAAAAGCAGCACATTTAAAGTCCAATTAGTAAGGTAAGGTACAGAAGACAAAAACATGCAGAAAGAGAAAATAGCTCCTTGGAATACTCTGCCTTTAAGCCAGTCTGCCATCCAAATGCATGTTCTGTGTATCTACTTAGGTATAACCCTACTGACTGGTGCGGTTTGCTGTACAATTTCCTGATCCTCTTCTGGCTTGCAGTTAGTTGATAAAGTGCCTTTGCTATCAGTGATAAGAGATTGCATTTGTAGACAGGAGTATTATCCTGCAAACGTAACTATACCAGTTCAGGAGTTATCAGTTGGAACTATTATCAGGCAGTCCGTAGCCTCAGAGTAACTCCTGTGAAACCAAATGAATCATAGGAGAAATTAATTTGGTCCTGTGTATGATGATAATTGAGACTCACTCATGTGGAAAACATCCTGAAACCTAATGAAGTACCCAAATGATCAGTATGCCCACTAGATAGAAATTGGCAGTCTTTTTGTTTTTTTCTGTTGGTATACAGAGACAGGGATAACTAAAGAAGTAGAGGAAAATTTTTTGGGTAATTTTGGAGAAAACAATTTTTAAGTGAAAATTCAGGGCCTGTTTCTAACTAAAAATGCTAGAAGAAAGGAGTTTTGTAGATGGCTTTGCTTTTACAAATCTGGCTTCAGCCTTCCTATCCTGGTCAATTAATTGTCTGAGTATAAATTAGTTGCACACTGCAGAACTTAAGCACTTGTGATCTGTGATATTCCATAGTAAACAACATCTTTTGTGACCAGGATGCAAAGAGCTTTGTCCAGATGATGATTATTTGTCAAATGTTGAAATCTTCATGAAGAAAACTGCAAAAAGGTTGCAGAAGTTGCAGCCATTTGTGCTTTGCAGAACAGGATGTAAAATGTTCTTTTAATCCTTTTGCTTCTTCATCTACTCATTCTGTGGTTTTGATCTGAACAAAAAGGCTGTGGACTGGCTCTATGCTGAGCCACTATGAGCCTCTCTGCATATATATGAGATTCCTCTTGGGTGTAGCTTGCTTTCTTTGTGCGAGTAGGGAGGAGAAAGGTATGTCCCAGTGATGCTTGTGTTTGCTCCGGCAGAGCCTTCTAATCATAGAATAACAGAATGGTTTGGGTTGGAAGGGACCCAAGTCATCCAGTTCCAACCCCTTGCCATGGCCAGGGACACTTTCCACTAGACCAAGTTGCTCCAAGCCCCATCCAGCCTGGCCTTGAGCACTGCCAGGGATGGGGCAGACACAGCTTCTCTGGGCTACCTGTGCCAGTGTCTCACCACATTCATACTATAGAACTGTTTCCTAATGTCTAATTTAAATCCCTCCTCTGACAGCCTAAAGCCATTCTCCCTTGTCCTCTCCCTACATGCCCATGTAAAAAGTCCCTCTCCAGATTTCTTGTAGACCCCTTTCTGGCACTGGAAGCTGCTCAAAGGTTTCCCCTGTGCCTTTTCTTCTCCAGGCTGAACAATTCAGGAACACACTTGCTGGCTCATGTTGAACTTCTTGTCAGCCAGCACTTCCAAGTCTTCCTCTGCAGGGCTCCTCTCTGTATCAAGGTCTCCATATCCCATCCCTTACTTTCAGCATTCACCTTACCTTCAGCATTCACCATACCAACAGCTTGGTGTCATTGGCAAACGTGCTGATGGTGCACTCAGTCATGAACCACACAAATCAAAAGGTTTATATATAACCTTCCTGCCCAACATCATGTATTTATTCACAGGATTGTTATACAGTTAAGTTCCTTAACCATTAGAATATGGCTAAGACTGGGCAATGTTGGGGTTTTTTGGCTTGCAGTCATTGAAGACATGAGTATGTTACAGGATACATGTGGGAGGTTGTTTTCTCTAAGTCAGTTAGCTGGGACAAGTGAATTAAGCGTGGTATCCATTGCTGGCATCTCCTTGTTATCAGCTACTTGGTTGGGTTTTCCAAGGTGCTAGGCACCTCTTTGCAGTGTATCCCTGCTGTCAAGAGCCAATATGTTTCCTCTAACCACTGCTCTGCTGAGACGCTTGTCTTCGCAATTTCCACCCTCACCTTATTTAAAACAGTTGGCAAAGGGCTAAACCAGGCTGTTGTCTGATCATCCTTAGGCTTGCCAGCTGGCAGTAGCAAGAGGTGGTAAGCCCTATGCAGCTGTGGTTTGAGGAAGTGGAAGGTAGGGGTTGGGACATGGACACAGAATGGGGATTCAGATCTTGAAAACACCCCTGTTTTCAGTGAATGTGATCATTGCATTGATTAATTTTTCTGGTGTTCTTACAGAATATTGTCATTTACACTATTTACTCATGTCATTTAACCCACTTTCCCGTCAGCTTTTGCACAAGACAGACTCCAGACCCCTTGCTTCTGTTAGATACGGGTACATAGGTGGGATCTGGGTTTTTATAACTTACGTTTTCCAACTCCATATTTGACTCACGCAAGCATAGAAACACTACTTTCTTACAAGAAAGTGATTCTTTATTTGGGAACTCATTATTTTTCCTGTTAAAAAGATTTCTTCATCTACTCATGCGTGCTGTAAGAAGTCAGATTTTTCCTGTTCTTTTCCTGCAGAAAAGACTAGCTGAGGAGTGGAAATTAAAACAGTTAGGTATAGATTTATGTGCTGAATATATCTGACACACATGTTAGAGCAGTAGGGAGGGTAGAGAACAAGATATCTGTCAGAGATGAAAACTGATTGCTCTCTTAAGACTGTGTTGCTTTTCTCCATTCTTCTGGGGAATTATGTTGGTTGGTACTCCCTGAAAAATACTGAGGAATTAATCCTTCTGTGAAGTCACAGATAATAACAAACCAGATGGATTTCTGGTGCTTACAAAGTGGCTTGTTTGTGTTAACTCCAGCAAGTGAGGCAGTACTTTAAAGGACTTGACAGCTAGTGACGAATGTTTCTCTTTAAGCTACTTAGAAGTCAGTCCTGTATTAAATTCTTCTCAGTGGCTGAACTTTGGCTATGCTCAACACACAGATAAGATTGACAATTTATTTTCTGGTTTGTATTTTGGCTTTGAAAAACAGCATTTACTTCTGCCTTCATTTTCGTAGTCAATTGTGTAATCTGAAATTGAAAGCAGGGGCAAGTCTGAATGCAGCAGTACAGAATAATGCTCCGGAATTTCTTGTGATGTGTTTTCAAGAGGAAGCGCATCTGGTATCAAAAGTTCTGGTATGGAGAGTTTGTTAATGGTGTTTTGTGTGTTTAGTCAGCACAAGACTTTGAAAGTTTCAAATATCTCTAAAAATGTTTGTGTGTGCCTGTCTGTGACTCTGTGTCTGATTTCTCTAACTTGTCTGTCTAGCCTGTATATTATATTTAATATCCAGCTGCTGCTGGGCAGCATAGTAGTTTAAATCAGTCAGCATTACCAGTCTTCCTGCCTTCTCCGAACAGTCAGTCAACAGCGAGTTGTCATTTTCCCATGTTTGGGAATTACCCTTGTGTGCTTTTAATTGGTAGTTATTACTGAAGAACATGACTTTACACCTTGCCAAATTCAGTAAAGTTTCAGAGAAGCGAAAAGGCGGGACGACTCCGGAAACATGAAGAAGAGACTCAGCTTTTGAGTTTGTGTCAAAGGCAGTGCTCACTTAATGGCTGTATACCTCCAGAATGAATTAGAAGCCAGATCTTTGATGAGATTTGGGGGGGACTTTGCTGCCGAGTTAAGCAGAGTGGAGCTGTGTATCAGGTTGCCTTGCGCTCATCAGAATCAGTGAGGGATTTTCCATCAGGCTCTGTAAGGAGGAGGTGATTAGTTTTTAAAGGTAAGCATCCCAGAAGGAGTGTTTGGCAAGTAGGAGAGATTTGCTCTGTTAAAAGCTCAGCAGTAGGCTCTTCAGCACACAGCATGCCTTGATGGATGCTGTGGGTGTGACCTTTCCTCTCATTCTCACCAGCATTTTAAGTAAGGTAACTTTTTCTTTGCCTGCTTCATTTTATCTCTCTCTTGGAGAAACCATTTCCTGCTTGTTTTAATTCCCTATTGTAACAAACAACTGGAAGTAGATCACTCTCACAAAACATGTACCAAGTCACTGTTGTAAGGATCATGTGGGGTTTGTTTGCTTGTTTGTTGTTTGTTTAAAAAAAGCACATCCATTTCAATGTCATGGCAGAAATCAATAAAAGCTTTAGCTAATATGCAGGAATGCAATGTGACTGTACGTCTATACTTCTGTGCACTTCATTTAGTAATAATAATATAAGTCAACACAGAGAAAGTTTCTAAGTTTCTCTGCATCAGAGATGATGATGCTTTCTAAGTTTTAACATTATTCTGACTTTACAACTTCGGTGAGCATTTCCAAAGCCAAGCAGGTGTTGAAACAGAAAGCTGGTTAAATAGAAGCAGGGAGAAGACTGCAGAGCCATTTGCCAGTAACAGTCTCCTGACAGAATGGGTGGAATAGGATGTAGTGAATGTAAGGGGCCATGAATATAACTGTACAACCAAACAGAAACCCAGACATGAAGGGAGGGAGAGGCTTTAGGAGAATTTGTATTACTACAAAAAAATAAATTCTGACTCTACAGAAAAGTTAGGAATGGCATGGTAGGTCCATGCCTCATAACTCTCAAGCAGTGAAGCATTCATAGCTGCATATGGCTGGAAAACGTGGCAAACTGATTTAAAGCTCTCTAGTTACATCTTAGGCATAAATTATCTAGGCTTTTATTTTTTCCTTTGCCTAGACACACTTACCAATGCCTAAACTCCTGTCTCTTGTGCCATCTTTTTCTTTGAGGTAAGAATGGAGACCCATTTTGCCTGTTGAATGTGTTGCTTATGATGTTTTATTATTCTATCAGGAAGCAGTTTGCCTCCCACTGCTCCTGAAGGAGCATGGCCAAGTTTACGACAGCTCCAGTAGTGTCCACATTACCCCTTTAATGCCTTTCTAACAGGATAAGGTGCTATTGTCTTCAAGTATCTGTTCAGGAGCAGATGGAGAAAGAAGTGAATCATGGAATCATAGAATAGTTAAGTGGTGGTGTTTTACCTTTAAGATCAGCTGTGGTTATATGGACATGCAGGGGACTGCAAAGATTAATGCTGCTTGAAGCAGCATTAGCAACCAATTAATCTTCAGATGAGGGAGATAAAGGAATAATTTAAAACTGGGATGAAGTCACAGACTTTGGCAACAAGTGTTCTTTTCCTGAGCACGTTTTACCTCCTTTCTACTCGCAGCAGATTTTTGCAGAGGAAGGCACTGAACAGCCTCCACAAGGTGGATGTCCCCACAGCCCATGCAAAAGCCTAGCAGCACAAGTGGAGGCAGCTGAGAAGGCAGATGCTGGGGAGTGGCCAGGGCAGCAACAGGGCATCCTCAGATGGGAAAATCAGCTTTGGAAACAGTGTCAGGCCCTCTCAATAAAGCTTCTGTATGGTGTCAAACCACACCAGGGCTTGTGGAACTGACCTGCCCTCCCCAGGAAGAGCTTCCAGTCAAACTGAGTGCTGCTGGGTTTTTCCAGCTTCTAGGTGCCTACCTTGGTCAGACCTAATTATCATGGTGTTTATGTATTTGTAAATTGTATTTTTATCTTTACTGCCTATTATAGTTGCTCTTCGTGATCCTTCAAAGAAAGAAGAGGGAGAGGCATTTTGTATCTTCTTATGTATAAAACATTAGGAAGCTGTTCAGCAGTGTGCTGAATTATATTAAGTTATGCTTTTGGTGTTTGTTGCTCTGAAGGAATAAGCCTAACTGCAGATGTTTAAAGAAAAATAAAACATCTTATGCCCCAAAAATATTTAAGGAGAAAAAGGGACAGATTTTTCCATGAACATTCACCTTTGTCACCTTTAATAAGTCAGAGGAGAAGCTACTACTAGTTCACATCACCGTATGGATCACTGTCGAGATCACACATTTCTGTATAAATTACTGTACTAGTTACCATTGTCTTTATAATAGCTGCAAATGAAATTGTTCCATTCTGTTACATGCATGGCAGCAAAATAATAAGTGATGCAAGACAGTTTATGATTCTACAAGAAATGAAAACTAAAGCTCTGGAAGGGGAAAAAAAGTCCTACAGTTCTGCATGGGAGAACAGAGATAGAGTTACAGCACTGTCAGAAAGCTGTTTGCATTGGATATTAGTGATCTTGTGACAAACTATTGGAGCCAGCTAAGAAGATTTTCAAAAACTTCTCATGACTTGGTCAACCTAAATAGATTCTCCAAGGGAAGTGCTGTATGGTCTGGAGACACTATGAAAGGGCCTAAATGGAAAACCTGCACGACTGCGGTGTCATGGTTTAAGCCCAGCCGGCAACCCAGAAACCATGCAGCCATTTGCTCACTCCCCCATTTCTTCCTCCCACTCCCTGGGGGATGGGGAGGAGAATCGAAGGAACGTAACTCCCACAGCTTGAGATAAGAACAGCCCAGTAACTAAGTTGTAACACAAATCACTGCTGCTATCACCAATAGCAATAATGATAAGAGAAATAACAAGGGAAGAGAATACAACCGCTCACCACCTGCAGACCAATATTCAGCCTGACCCAGCAGTGATCTAACCCTTCCGGGTGACTGCCCCCAGTTCATATACTGGACATGATGTGCTGTGCTATAGAATACCTCTTTGGTCAGTTTGGGTCAGGTGCCCTGTCTCTGCTTCCTCCCTGCTTCCCCTCCTCCCTGGCAGAGTATGAGGCTCAGAAAGTCCTTGGTCAGAGTAAACATTACTGAGCAGCAACTAAAAACGTCGATGTTATCAGTGCTGTTCCCAGGCTGAAAGCACTGCACCAGCTACTAAGAAGGAGAAAAAATGACTGCTACTGCTGAACCCAGGACATAACAGTGACCCTTATATGTGGCAGCCTTCAGCCTTGGCAGCAAACAGCACACATTTTTGCCATGTATGTGGATGGCTATTGGACAGATCATCTCATGTTTCTCTCCAGAAAATCTGATGACAAATATGGAGAGTTTCATAGAATGGGAAATTCACCAGAGAGTTTATATCAAAGTGCCCATAAATCAGATTAGAAAAAAAGCTGGTATGGATCCCAAATCCCAGTTCCTAATGGAATCTGTGTATGCTCCAAGACCCCATGCTACAGCTCCAGCCAAGTCTTCAAGAAGATTTGTGTCCATGTGCCCTTTGTGTCCATGCGTAGGCAGAAGTAACTAGGCAGAGAACGTATCTCCATGTTTCCTGTTGTCCACAGCTTCAGTGACAATGATTGAAATCCTTTTTCTTACATTAAATTAAAAGCAGGTGAATAATTTCTTTCTTGTGGGATGCAGCACCATTTACCTCTGGAATTAGTAGGACATTAAAACTGATAAAAATGACAAAATGGTGCATGCTAATTGACAGTTACGTTCTTTGACCTTGAAAGTGACAGAGGGGACAGAACCACAGTGGTGTATAAAACCAAGAGCAGAGATGCAGAAATATTAACTAGGAAGATGTGTGTGCACACTTTACAACAAATGCTATTTGCTTTTTAATCTCACCCTTTTGTTTTACAGAAAGAGATGACAACCAGGATGTGTCACTAAAAAGCTATCCACTGAAGAAAAGCGAAGTCCAGTTTCCTTCTTACTGCAGAGTTCAATAATGTGACAGCCCTTGTGGACTGGGCCTGCTTGTTAATCCATGAAAGCACGAAAGATGGGAGCCACAGTTAATTTCACGAATGCTTTCCACCACTTTCAGTGTTCTTAGCCCTGCATATGCTGCTAGGAACCTCATCTGAGCAACATGGATTATTGAGAAAAAGAAGAATCAATTTCATATTCGTTCTAGCTTCTCCATTAGGGATAAGAACCTCTTCAGCCACAAATTATGGCAGACTGCGCTCCTGCTGCTAAAGCTTCACTGAAATTCAGGTCAGCTCCCTGGGCTGACCTCCAGATTAGTTGTTTAGAAATGAAACTGTATTGTTAGCTGCAATGTTGTTTTCTTTTTCTTTTGTTTCTTGGTATGTGCTTTGTTTCCCAAGTGCAGCTTAATATTAAGATGATCTGGAATTAATCTGGAATTGCAGAAGACGTCTAGCCTTTAATGCCCCCCCGACCCCAGTCACCAGGCCACCCGAGGCTTGGCCATTGCTCCCAAATGCCAGAAAGCCTTGGGTTTCCAGGAGCACAGCGGTGTTCTTCAGCTGAGCAGGCAGTTTGTGCTTCATTGTTACTCTGAATTGGGTGACGGGAGACAGTTTCTGATCTCGATTACATGAGTAGAAATCCAGATACAGCTCTGCAGTGTTGAAATCTATTCTTTGAATTTATTCTGTGACTGACAGCAAATCTGCTCAGTCTCTTTGCTGTACTCAGCATTTTCCTGAAGTACCCGGGGAAGTACAGTGATGTGATTTGGTATCCTCCCGTCCTCTTAGAAAAAGGATCTTTCTTATTCACCTCAAAGTTTCATCTTTTCAGGGAAAAATAAACTTCATTTAGTTACTGTTTTTAAATATAGTTACTTCCTGGAAGGAAGATAGAGCAAAGAAGAGTAAGGTAAAAGTTAGAGCAGGAGGGACTAAGTGAAGGTCTCTGTTGCATCTGAACAGTGTCCAGCAGTGTGGCTTGCTTTCCACACACAATTTTTTTGCAATACTCAGGCCAACTTAACTAATTCATGTATGGACAGTCTGGAAGCATACATTGCAGTAAATCAAGTCTCCTATGCCAAATACGCCCTGATAAGAGGCTTTCTTCTAAAAACCAAAAAAGAAAAAAAAAAGAATATTAAAGCAATATTTCACAGAGAGATCACAAGAGACATACAGCTGAGTACATGGAATCACGTGGAACACACATATATCTTGTGCCTTCTAATGAATTTTGCACACTTGTGTTATTGTGAAAGATTATTCCTTCCTGAGCAAGTGCTGAACTCTGTTGCTGCCTTCTTCTCAGGTGAGTTAGGCGCGTTTACATCTTCTGAGACAGTATCAGAAGCAAATCTCACAGATCATGCAGTGACTGAAACATTTAAAATGAAGGGGTAGCATGCACTAAAGAGTAACAGCAATCGGTTTCAAGCTCGTATTGTGGTACGTTCTGCTTTGCTTGCCTGCTTGCTTAAATCGGGGCTTGTAAATGTTAGTGATTGTCCTTTCCAGGACAAAGGGCTTTTGTTTGTGAACATTCAGTGTAGCTAGGGTGAATGTTTTTTTGCAACTTTAAATTGTACAAGCAGCATTATCCTTTGCTTTCAAGGGGATGGACTGAAGTGTTCCTACCTCCTTTGGTGGTCTTTGCAATCAGGTTAATTCTTTGGGGATTAGAATGTGCACACAGATAACTTCTGGCCTGCTGGCACTTTTGCAGGATATAACTAGCTTGTGGAATTTATTGCCACAGCTGCTGCCAAGCTTAGTTGCCTAATTTTAAAGATGAGAAATATTACATCCGTGGAAAAACGTACATGGTACATGTGGATGACGGCTGCTTGGAATTACAACATCAATTGCATACAAAAAGGTTTCTTGCACCCCTCCGAAGTGCCTGGGCTGTTGCACTGTTGGTGATGGAGCTGTAGTTGGTGCTACAGCTCTTGAGTTTCAGTGTGGTCGGTTGCCATCTCCTGTTCTTGTGGCTGGGCAATACTGCAGCGCTGTATTTTAAAGATTAACACAAACATGCAAATGTGTGAAATTTTGTTCATAAAGATCAAAGTCACTACATAAATACAAAATCATGGAATTATATGTACAAAATGCCTTCATTTTATTATGCTACTTACCATATGTTGGTTTGAGTCTATTCACTGTAGCTGTCTGAAGATGAAGTAGAATTTGTCCCCAGTTACTTTGGATCATATTTTAATAACCTTTTTGTGAATGTATTGATCTTGTGAATGCAAAACTTACCTGTTATTTTCCTTCTTCTGAAATTGCTTGTCATAAACTTTTGTGTTTGCTTTTCTAGTACAGCACACTCTATCAGGCAAAGGAGGGAAATGCAGAGTTTACGCTAGAGGATTTGTGTTTGACCTGGCCAAAATTCCTGTAGTCGGAAAAGCCTATTACCACCCAGGAGCTGAACCAGCCACAAAGAAGTGCAAAGCGTACTCATTCTGGTTGCTTATTCCAATGGGAAGAACACTGAGGTTGCTAGGTGATGAAATAAATTTCTTCTGAATGGTAGAGTTTGGCCTTTGGCTAAATATGCCTCCAAACTGGTGCACTTGCTTCCACAACAGGTGTCCAGCCACAGCCAGCCCGTATCATGCCATGAGCCATTTCTCTTTTCCTGTGCCTGGTATGTGATATGCAAATGCACATAATGTCTAGAGTGTGGCATCACTACATTAGAGTATCATATTTCCCTTCCCATAGGGGAGAGAGGCACAGCATCCTACTGTATCTCATGCTCAAGGATTCCAGCTGCATCGGTAATTGGCTCTGGGACACATCTGGACAGAATTTTGTTTAGGTTGTTAATTGCAGGTCCCGATTGATGTGCTTACTCAGGATATGTAACAAGAACTGACTTTAAACATGATTGTATGCAGAGGCACCATTTTCACCTACTGAGAAAAACTTTCTACCTGATCTTACAAATTATGTATGTTCCTAATCATTCCAGCATTCCATATGGTTCTGGGATTGCAGGAGGGAGACATTGTTTGGATTTGTTCTTTTGGTTTGGTTTGGGTTTATTCACCTTTCTACTCTTTCAATCAGGTCTTGGTTTTCTTGCCTAAAAAAACAGTTACTTTACTCTTGTACTTATCTTAAGATAGGCTGTTAGTATTAAGCTTCAAGGCAGTATAAGAGGGATCACTTCAGCTGACGGAGACCACAGCTTTACTTCAGAGTGTGAAGGGTTCCTGTGATACCAAATTGCCTTCGGTGATTAAAGACGTAATAGCTTTCATTGATTGTCTCTGTAATAAGACATTTTGTAGTGAACTTCTGCTTTGTATGAACATAGACTAGTGTCACAGTAGTGATATATGCAACGTGAAACAAATCTTAATGTCACCTCCCTTTCAGTGTTAGGAAGGATGGAGTTCCAGGGTCTATCAAGGGGGCTTTTTTTTACTGATACTCAGCAGTAAAATTGATATTTTCCATCAGATTTGAAAGCAGTTTGGTACTTAAGAAAACAGGAGTTTTCTCCAAAACCTCAAGCTCTAAGCAGCAAAATGTGCACCAGACAAGGTACTTGATTCTCCTGACCAATGGATTCATTAAGAGCAAGATAGGGAAAGAGGTGGAGAGCAGTTAATGTGCAACTCTGTGGGGACCTATGGAAAACTGCTCAAGATGTGCAGAAACCTAAGGGGTAAACACTGTACAAGTGATCATATCCAAAATCATTCTTGGAGCAATGGGGAAAGGACACAGAGAAGTGTCCTTGTAGTCAGGGAGCAGCTATTACCAAGTTGCTACTAACAATAGACTACGAGGGTCTTTCTGCACCTTTGTACTTTGGGTTGAATAAATTATACATCCTGGACCCTTCTCACAAAAAGTGGTTTATTTTTTCACCTTTTCTTTGTGTTCTTCAGGTTTCTCACATTTTCAGGGAGTGGGGTCTCAGAGGTGGCCTTCTGCCTTTTAATCTTCTTTTTGCTTCCCCAAGGACAATGTTATTACAAAACACAGCTTTCTCACCTCTCTGTGCCTCCAGAAAGGATGCCTCTCACGTGTGCCCTCCAAAGAGAGACCAACAAGGGCTGGGTTTTTTGTGTTGTGTCTTCAGAAGAGCAGAGCAGAGAGCAGGAGGTACCTGCAAGCACCGCACAACAGGATGCACTGTGTCCAAAAAGGATACATGCTTGCTATCCCATAACATGCTTTAGTTGCTTTAGAGAGGGGATAACACTGGGGGGATGTGGTATAGACAAGTGGTCAGTGTTTAGACATTTTTTCCGATGTATTGAAAGAAATGAAATACTTTCTTAAATAATTATGAAGAATATTCCAAGGGCAAATAAGCCAAATCAGTAGTAAGAACCTGGTAGTTGTATACATCTGAAATTATCAAACTTGATTTTTCGTGTATTTCATACTCAGTAGAGTGTTTTTCAAGGTTTAGCCAAATAAGTTTGAGCTATTAAAGTAGTTGTTTCTTTTCTGTTTTATAAGTTTTCCTGTTCAAAAGGCAGATATAATATAAGGTAGAGCTATAATAATATCCTCACAGGGAAAAAAAAATAAATTACTTGTCCAGTCTAATACATGTGTGTGCTTGTATGGGTGTGCACATACGTTTATATATGTTTGGGTGGGGATATGCATGTGGAAGTGTCTATGTGTGCATAGTACAGTGTGTGCATATGTACACACTCTGCTCTCCCTCACAGAATACACTTTTTCATTTTGATAGTTTCTAGTGGGGATAAGTCTTTCTAAGAACAAGGTGTTTGATTCCTTTTCCATGATTCTCCAATGCATCAGTGCTGTTTGGAATGTTACATGTGTCTTAGGCTCTTTAAGTTCTGTTATTGAATGGCGGCTCAGCTGTGTGAGAAGAGAAACTGATGCTAACTGTTGTAGTCATGAAAATAAAGAGTACTTTTCAAATCAATCCTAGTAAATGAAGCAATGGAATCTAAATATGAATAAAGAAACTTAACCTTGTGGAAGTGTTGTGAAGTTGTTTGAGGTCTAACTCTTCTACAGGAGACCTCTTGTGGTCTTCATACCATGGGGTGGAATTTCCTGGCAGGCTTACAGGATTCAGGACCGTCATTGCCAATGCACCAGTTTGCACACAGCCCTCCTGGCACCGATGTGGCATCAAGAAAAATAAACCAAATGTCATGCTAATGGAAACTGTCCATCTTTTTACAGACACCAGTGGGATTGGACCAGCCATGCACGTAGCCTTTTTCTGGCTAAGCCAAAGACGCTGCCAGGTCTTCCCTGACAGTGTTTCAAACTTAGGTAGCACCATGTTCTTCAGCTAGTTCCTGATGGGACACTCCAAGACAAGAGGGACATATATATGTAGCACCAAACCAGTTCAGGGCAAAATTTCATCTCCTAAAACTCTCATATGGACTGTTCTCTTTGTCCTTTGGCTTGATTCCTTAAACATACATAACCACGTGTATATTCATTATTATATGTAAAGCTACTATACACTGAGTATGAGTTGAGTTATGGAGCTTGAGGGGAGTAAGAGCGTAGGGGTTAAGAATGGCTGGCAGCTGTGAAGAGATTGCACCCAGGAGAAGAAGAGCTGATGCTTGACCCCCGTGTCTCTCTGATGGTGGGGAAGAACTGAAGATTGTTGATGCTGAGACTAATGGAGTAACTGGAAAAGTTGCTGAGGGGAGCCGGGCAATTGGGCAGAGCTGAAAGAAGTCCAATGGCAAGGGAAATGTGAGGTTTCTGAGGGTGGCATGTGCATATGGGTATGCCACCATTCAGAGAGCCCTCAATAGTTGGAGAAAAAGGCCAGTCAGAACCTCGTGTAGTTTAATAATGGGAAATGCAAAGTCCTGCACTTGGGGAGAAACAACCCCAGGCATCAGGATGTGCAGGGGCCATGCAGCTAGGCATGGTGGGCCCTGGTGGACATCAAGCTGATCATGACACAGCAATGTGCCCTCACGGTAAGCAAGGCCAAAAGCCTTCAGGGCTGCATTAGGAAGAGTGTCACCAGCAGGTCCTAAGGGCTGACACCTAGTGGGACATGCATGGAGCACTGGGTCCAGTCCTGTCTCATCAATGCAGGACACAGTGCAGGCTGGAGGAAGTGCAGAAAAGGGTCATGAGGATAATGAACGGATTGGAGCATCTCACACAAGTAGAGACTGAAAGAGATGGGACTGTTCTGCCTGGAGAGGGCTCATGGGGAATGTAGTCCTTATGTGTAGATTTCTGATGAGGTAAATGCAGAAGACAGACTCTTCTCTGTGGTGTCCAATGGCAGAAGGAATGGACAAATGTTAAGGAAGAACTTTTTCTCTGTGAGGGTGGTCAGACATGGTACCAGGTTGCCTGGAGAGGTTGTGGAGTCTCCGTCCTTGGAGACATTGAAAGACCCAGCTGAACGCAACCCTGAGCAACCTGTGGGAAGGTTTGGAATAGCAATCTCCCGCAGTTCCTCCAGCCCAGTGGTGTGCTGACCCTGCAGTTACAGCAGTGGGTACATGCTCTTGAGCAGTGATAAGGCCCTTCAATCTGCCCATTTCCCTGTCCAGGCCAGAAGAGGCATGCACTGTCAGGGGGAAGAGCTGCAGTACATTTTTCCCTGCTGTTTTGCTGCATGCCCACCTCTTTTTCCCTAGCTGAATCCATAAAGCTGAACATCAAAGCAGAGGCACCTCCTGGGTCAGCCAAGGAGTGAAGCAGCAGGGGAGGAGTGAGACTGGCTATTTCATGCCACACACCTTGCTACACTGCATCACTGCCACTAAAGCTGGGGTGATGACTGCCTGCTGCTGCATGATATGGTGGCGAAACAGGATTCAGCGTTCCTTTTCTATTCAGTTCTGCTCTTCACAGTCCTCTGCATTGAATACAAGTGAGGCAAACCTAGCAGGTGACACTGAAAAATCAACAGACCTGCCTGGTTAAAAGCAATTCTGACATGCACCATAAGGACTTCCAAGATTTGAGCTCTTGGGTTGTATTTAGTATGTCACAGCAATTAGAGCAATTCAAGTAAATTGGCCGTCTGAAGGTATCACCGCCTGGTGTGTGCATTTTGGTAAGTGGGGCCATTCTGGCACCATTAGTAGAAGAGTGAAAGCTACACCTTACTCTCACCCCTAAAAGCCACACTGTAGGTAATTACTAACCATACACAAATCAAAATGGCACAAGGTAGCAGTAGTTAGGAGGGGAAGTGGCATCTCATTTTACAAACAGTAAACCAAACCCCTCTCCTGCTGTAAGCCAGATTATATCACATTCTAGCAGTCAAGCAATAAGAAAACCCCCACAGCAACACAAAACAAAAACCAGGCCATTCTAAAATTTAACATTTATACTGCAGGAGTCCTAAAGAACTGCAAAATCTTTCCAGGCTTGTCAGCTCTGCAAATCAGGACACTTATTTTAGTTCAGTGTTAAGAACCTGTCATGTTACTTGCTGTCTTAAAATGGGCAACTTCCATCAGCTTGCAGTACTTGTAGCTGTCACTGCTGCTCAGCAAGAGGCTGACTTCTAAGCAGCGGCATCACTCTCACCAAGAGAAGGAATCAGTCTGTTGAACATGCTCACATTCATGTGGATGGAGCAATGAAACTGCTGTGTGCGTGGCTGGGAACACACTGAGCATAGCTGCATCCTTCACTGCTGGTAGCCTCTGGCTCAGCGGTGCTGTCATTTTGGACAAATCATTGAACAGTTTGCTTTCTACCCAGTGGTGCCCATACCCTGAGGGAAAACAGAGCAGCGGAATTTAGGCCCAAGTTTGGAAAACCTCCTCTATCTTGCAAATAGGTCTGAGGTCAGCTGCGAGTGATGTCTCATGCTACACTGCAGTGCATGTCACTCACAGCCTCTGAGTCTTTCAGGCTCCCCTGGGTTCAAGCTGCAAAAGTCATTAGATGTATCCACAGATTGTTCTGCTTTGCTGCCAACAGACAAGTGCTTAGGAAACTAAATGCCTATGCACTTTACACTATGTTAACTGGAAAAACGTGGTTTGACTTCCTGAGACTTTCTCTTAGCAAATAATACAAGAAATACACTAACAGCAACGTCTAATTACTCTCACTTAGCAGTAGTTTCAGGGGCACACATACATAAGATCTGAACAGTTAAGCCCAAGAATTAAGTCACCTGCCATCACGGTTACTACCATAATAACCATCTTAACACTATGCCAAATTAACCTACACACTTGCTTGGTTTTAAAGTAGTTGTAGCATGATCAAACTAAGTCGACAAACTCTTCAGGGATAACCAAACCAAAATCTTAATCATCTAAATACATGCATTTATTCTTCCAACCCTAACTATTCTGTGATTCTATTACTCTATGTTTCTCAAGAAGGATGGTATGAAATGCATTCATAAGCTGGTGCGTATAACCTGAGGAAGGCTGGGGAGGAAGGTTAGGCTGAAGGAAGAAGCTGAGTTGACTCAAAAGACTCAGCTTCCAAGTGGCACTTATGTCAGGGTTCCCAGCTCAAGCAACCAGAATGGATATGAGCAGGAATGATGGTAAAGATGCTAGTTTAGTCTGACACAGCATTCTGTTGCTATTAGCGAACATTTCGCAAGCTGATTTCACTGGACAGACTTACATGAATTGGATTTTATGCCTGCCCACTGGAAAAAAGTAACCCAAAAATGAAGTACAGCAGAGAAGAAACATATCCAGGCAATGGAAAAACACAACAAAACAAAAGAAATCCATTCCAAGCCAACCTAGTAGGTTTACTTTGTAGGTCTGGAGTGTGATGTTGACCCTGCACTGCTTTTCTGAACTGCCACAGCAGGTGCTGGGAAACACAATATCTTTACCTTGTTATGGCTTTTCTAGAAGTTGTCATGATGAAATCTGGAAAGCGATCAAACTACTGGACCACAACAAAACTCTAAACTTGCCCCTGAGCTCAAGAAAACCGCTATAAATCAAGTAGTTCAAAATCCTGACTGCATCAGCTCACTCATTAACAGACTGGAATAACAAACGGGACTAATCTTTATTGCCGTATCCTGTTCTTAGTTTGGAGGTGGTTTTGCAGGATTCAAAGTGAGCAGGATTTAAAG
>JANRGW010014881.1:0-12130 GCA_024733675.1 Psilopsiagon aymara | reverse complement strand
AAGCACTCATCCAAAACACTTAATTGTTCTAACAGGTTGGCTGTTCCCTGAGGGCCTGGGGCCAAACAAGAGGCTAGTTATTAGATCCAGTTAGCATTTGTTATGTGCCTTGTTCAAAAGGATGAAAAAAGCTGGTTTTGCTCAAAAGGAATGAGAGAGGTACAGAGCAGAGCAAGCAGCAGCATGAGTAAAGGGGAAAGCGCTTTTTTGAACCAAATAAGAGAAGACTATACAGAGAGTGAAGTGTGATGTGTTTTCCTAGTGAAACAGCTGGAAACTGTTACAGATTACTTTTTTTCAAGTGAAAACTCTAAATAGTATATTTTCTAGTCTAATTCCTATGTGAATGTACAGATTTCAGCTGTTGCCCATGTACTTTTAGTTTTAAATAAAACTAAACCAGAATGTCTTTCCCATAGCTGTTTTGACTCTCGAGACATCAAGCACTCCAGATTGGGTTTTCTTAGAACCATAGAATAGTTAGGGCTGGAAAGAGGGTTTTTTGGTTCATTTTTGTGAGTGTCTGTGCTGCACAGCCTCTGGCCTTCTGCTCTGAGCCTGGGGTGATGTGAAAAGAATAAGGAAATGTCCTTTTATCTTGTCCTTTCTGTAGGCTAAAGTCATCAAGCCATGTTCTTGGTTGTCAAACCAGAATTTGTTTAGGGGAATTCCTAAAATCCTTCCCAGAGTAAAGCAATAAAGGAATCAGCATGCTAGAAATGGCAGTGGAGCTGCCAGTGCTCAGCACTGCTTGTAATCGCTATGCTTTTTAGTTTTGAGATAGAAAAAGCTGTCTTTTCTTTCAAAATGAAATGCAATGTTTGCAGATTGTAACTAAAAACCCAATTGTGTGGTGGGTGGGCAGAATGGAATAGACCTAAGAGTTTTCTGAGCACAAATTAGCTCACAGATTGGTATGAAGTTCCTTACATTATATTGTGTTCTAGGGGTTTGATTCCTTCTTTGTGTTTAGTTTGGTTTGGTTTGGTTTGGTTGAGGCTCATTAGTACCTTCTATGGTACTTCTTTTGGAAAAAATCAGGCAAGGAAATCACAGAAAATTACATCATTTCTCTCAAAAATATCCTCCATATGCAGGAGGTGCTACCACTTTGGTGAATACTCAGCTGGCCCCCTCCTGGAGCACCCAGTGAGGGCAAAGAGAGGAAGAGATAGTCCTAAATGGAATATATATTTATGTATGGAAAGTTCTGTGTTTTCAAAGGCCATGACAGGAAATTAAGAAGATGGATCTCATTAACTTTGATCCTGTAGCTTTTTCATTAAGATGTCAGGCAGTATAATTATTTCTTGAAAAATGAAAATGGAAGAGAATCTGTGATCTATGGCAAAATGAGAAAAGCAAGTAATAAGACAATTGAGTTGTTGCAGATTTATTGCAAGACAGCTTAGAACTAGTGTCCTGAAATTAATTCTACCTGTTATAGATTATCTGTATAATAAAGATCTACACATATATCTTAATTTTATATGTATGGAAGCAAAATACATACACAACCTGTCTGGATAATTTCAGTCTCCTGTGGTTAAAGTGGGGAGGCCATGTAAATAAACAAATGTTGGGTTTTAAAATAATTTTGGACATCCGTAATGAAGGGACAATTTAAATCTGCTGGTTTGTGACCGCAGGCAGAAACCTACATTTCCTGTCTGCTATTTTTGCTATCAGTTCCTTCTGCAAGAAAATAAATTGTACCTCAGGATGCACTTTGTGAATGCTACTGTGTCACTTGTTGTCTGGCTGTCACTCTGACTTGGCTGGCCTCAATATTCCAAAGAATTATTGTAATAACTAGTACACACTACATTTAACAGTACAACCATTACTTTAGTTTCAGTTATGGCAGATCAGATGCATAGCAATATTGCCCATGTGTGTTCTCCATCAAGTAAGTAATTTAAACAGCAGTGATGAGGCTTATGTAGATCTTTTCCCACGCATCTGCAGGAGATGGTACAGTCTATGTCTCCCTGGCAGCATCACTTACTGTCCATGAGTAGGAACATGGAGAGAACTAGTTCAGGGGCTGGACAAGTACCAGCAGTCTCTCCACAATGTCCAAGCCCTTGTCCTTCTTACAGCAAGCCAGGTCAGCAGATGGGGCACTGGTCCTTGTGGCAGGGAGTTCCTCTCACTTCTTCCTGGTGTTGCTCCTTCACTGGACACAGCTCCAAACCTCTCCACTGTTGTCAGGACACTCACCCTGCTCTGTAGCTGAAGATCTACAGGTGGAGCAGGAGTGGGCCTCCTGCTGCAGGAAATCACCAGCTCCCAGCCTTTACCATCAAGGGAGTCTCCCTTCCCCAGCTTGATAAGCAGACTCTGCCTGCCCTTCCCTTGGGACAACCAGATGTTCCAGCTCTTGTTTGGACATAATCCATTTAAGCTCTTTGTGTATCTGAGACTATGCAGCCTGTTGAACCTTCTCTTGCTGCTCCTTTACTTGGTAACAGAGCTCCTCAAGTAATACACACCTCCTGTGAGGAAGGGCACCATCTCCTGCCCCAGCCTTAGTAAGGCCCCAGCCCTCAGCACTTCAGCCCTCACGCAGAGACCTGTGTGCTCCCACAGGACTCCCAGCTGGGGCAAGACCAGGAGCAGTTGCTCCAGTGGGTGCTCAGGACTGTGCCCAGTGGTGCACATGTGCTGAGCTCACAGGCACTGCTCTCTAGGGAGTTCCTGCCTCTTTCTGCACCAACTGTTGTGCAAACTGTTGGACCTTCGGGCTCCCCGTTAGCTGCACTCACTGAAGTGTTGAAAGAACATCACTCTGATTCCAGGGCAACTTGCAGTGTAAAAGGAAAGAATAATTTGAAGCTAGTGGCTTTGGTTTACACACTTTTTTTCTGTTCATGTTTCTTCCCCCTTATCCTCTATGTTCATCACCACCTTCTTTTTCTTTTATTCAAGTTTCATTCTCCCCACAGCAGCAATACAAGGAGGGTAAGGAGTACTCATTCAGTTTAGTGGCACACCACCACTAGACCCTGGGGTGAAAGGCTGTTGATGACCACTCAGAGTTCCTTGTTACTCCTTCACCTCAATCCCTTCCCTTCAGATCTTTTAAAATGTTGTGTTAGGTGTCTGTTTTTTTCCCCATAGCCTCTTGTTAACCATGCATCCAGTTCTGCTAAATTAGCCCCTTGTTACATTTGCTCATGTCTTGCAGCACAAACTTCCTGGTAGCTCTTAATGCTGCTTTATGTCCCTGCTCATTAACTAGCCTATCAGTCACTTTTAGACTACTTAGAATATGAATCCTCCTTTTTTTTTTTACGCTACCACACTGTGCTTAATCATAGGGCTCCTATTCTGCTTGACCTGAATTTCCTGAAAACCATGTTTATTGCATGCAAGTTGCCCCCATGTCATTCCTCTCACTTACAGCGAGGGGTTTATCACTGGAATGCAGTCTGCCTTAGACAGGGGTTGAGACTTTCTCTGTGTCCAGGTGTTAAAAAAGGCACATTATGAACCAAAAGGGGTTCAAGCACTCATGTCCAAATGTAAGTTTGAAAAAGTTGTGACTGCTGCAACCAAAACCAAATGCCTTTAATGAAGGGTGATGGCTGTGAGATCACAGTTAATTTTACTGGACTGCCAAAGCTGCAGGCTGGGCCTGTATGTGCTATACCAGAAATGGTATTCCTTCTCCTCTTCATGTTATTCAACCAACTTTAACATTTTTGCTTACATGAGTAATATGGGGCCATCAGTAACTTGAGTGAGTGTTGATTAAATAAGTATTTAGAGTGAGAATGGTCTCTAAATAAAAGATTTTACTGTAGAAGCTCAGGATAGACACAGCAGTGAAGCAGCAGCTATGTATTAAGAGTTTGTGCAAAAACAGGTGTCCTAGCCAGTAGGCACACACAGCAAAAGCGGAACTGTAATTTATATTTCCTATCCCGTCTGCCGGTTCCCTCCCTTACTTCCCCCTTGGTTGAGTGCTCCAAGGTTTACAGCCTATTCGATACATATTATCTGCATGACAACTGTCCTGCCTCTGTTTACATTTCCCCTTGCTTGATTTTGTACACCCCTTCCTCTTATTTATTTGCTTTTATGGTTTGAGTTCATAAGTCTCTGGCAGACATACGGTACCCCATCCAACTGTTGAACTACAGAACCAGTTTGCACCAGCTTAGTTTCATAGGTTGTACAAAGATAGCATTCTTTTTAACCACAGTGTGTCTGCTGCCCAAAGATGACATTGTTTTTAACTACAGAGTGTGTCTGTTTAAGCCATGGTATTTCAAACTCTTTGTTTCGTTCCCTTAGTAACTTAACCTCAGCTCCAATATTGCAGTCATGATACTGCAAAGCCTTAATATTACAAAACCTGAATATTGCAAATCTCCATCCTCAATATGTGAAACCAATACTTCTTCTGTCACATTTACTTCTGTCCTCCTTGTATAATTATATTGGTCTCACTCTCCTCAAGCTCATTTTCCCTTAAATGTCTCCCATGATTTTATAAACCTGACTTTTCTTTCTGTAGTCAGCAGATGGAGCTATGTTACTCACTGATGCAAGATCTTTGCAGTTTGTGCTTTGAATCTTGTCCCTTTCCCAGTTCGCACAAGCTAGAATGATTCTCATGCCTTAAAATTTCATTAAAAGGCTCTGGCACAGTGGCAGTCACATAAGCAGTTTGACAAACTGCTACACATTAGGAATAGGGTACCTTTCCCAGGGTTCTCATTTGAAATGAACCATGCCAAATAGTACTAAAAGTCTACATTCTGTGCCATCTGAACAAAAAAACTTTGGCTTTTGAAGCAGTGAAGTCTTCAGACAAAATCCTTGCAATTCGAAACATGGGTTTGAAATAGTTGTTGCTTGTAGTCAAGAAAAAGTATAGGTGAGAACTGAAAGCTGTGTTGATCTTCCCTTGCAGATGAAGTTTCAGGATGTGTGCTGCAGCAAGACTCCTCAGCAGGAGAAGGCTGGTTTGGTTTTAGTCAAATGCGCCTCTTCCCCTGAGCAACCCCACAGCGTGATTTAACAATGTGGAGTTACATGGGAAAGGAGACATTCAGTCTTTCTACAACCATAGGGTGCTCCGTTTGTAAGACTGATTGTATCACCTTAAATAAGTGCCCTCTTTACTCCAGTGTCATTTGTGGGGTATTTCCAGACTAAAAAAAGCTTGCAGTCTCTTCTGACTGCCTCATGACAGCTCCCAGCAGGATGATGATGTCACAGTGCCCCATCTTGGAAGGCGTATTCCGCTTCTCATGACTAAGCAGAGCACAGAGACCAGGATAATCTCTGGAGAAGCAGCACTGACTCCATGATGGAAGTAACTTTGCTTGTCTTTTTATCCGTCCTAATTTCTGCAGGGACTACTAGAAAACTCATTTCACGTGATGGTATGTTCTAATCAAAACTTTATTCTGTTAAAAAATATCGCACAGCTTACATTCTCTAGGTATAAAAGAAGACAGAGGGTATTTCTTCCTCCCATTATTTTTCAGTTACATTTTTTCTTGTTGAGCATAGTAAATCCAATCCCTTCCACTGCAGTAGCACTGCTGTTTTGAAAGCATGTTCCACAGTTTGACTTGTTCGGCCTGTGTGCAGGTGCGAGGGCATGTAGGTAGCGAAGGTGCACAGAACTTGCCCAGGCTCTCCAGCAACGACACAGCACCCAGTCAGAACATAACCATTAGAGCTCCTAACACAGAGAGACAAACATGTGCTCCAAGTTTTGTGAGCCAAGCAATGAGTTTAAATGAGAATTGCGCAAGGTTTGCTCCTGAGCTTTCTAATGGTGCAGAGACAGTCAATGCTGCAGGTACACCACAGAGTTCAATCATCAGGAACTCAAAACAGGAACACGGAAATACACAACTGTTCCCATGGCTGGCTGCTTCTCAGATTTACCTTCACAAAGGGAAATGAAAAACAATTGTTTCACAAGGTCATAAAAGGACTGTTGTTTTCCTTGCCATTGCAGACATGGTCTTACACTCCAGACCCCAGACTGGAACATTGTTTTCTTACCAGATATAATTTTTTGTCTTAACTGAGAAATATTCTCACTGGCATATTGTAAAGGATGCAGGTTAGAGCAAAGTGGAAGCCTGATGTGGGAGACAGTTCCTGAATGTCAGTGTATGTAGACAGCTGTTTGAAACAGGCCATATTTAGAAACACAGTATCATAGAACAATTGAGATCTTAATAAAACTATGAAAGCATTGTAAAAAGTGAATAGTATTGTTTTATCATTTACTAAACTGCTTTTAGTCACTCGTTGCAGCAAAAGTATTCTGCAGCTTGTAAAATAGTCAGTAGATAGAAGGCTTGGTTTTGGTTTTTTTTTCTAAAAAACCAACATATATTTCACTAAGAAGTGACTGACTAACAATTTTCTGGGTTACTCAAAAGTGGCGCTACCTAGAGATTATTTGGAAGAAGAGAAGGAAGATATTGATGACGATGAAAAGACTATTAATGTTAAACAAAGTCCTGGTAAGAAGACCAAATAAACTAGCAAAATGAAGTGAAGTTACAAAGTATGGACATTGTGTCACCTCAAGATAAGGTATTCAAAATTTTATGTGAGGTGGAATCCTCCCTTTTATATATATTTTATATGTTTGTGGTCTCTACCCATAGTATCGTTTCACAGAGTCACTGTCTCCACACAAACCAACTGACCAGCTTATATACTCATACAAATTCAGTGGGGAGTTCCTAGTAACAGGAAGGGATAAATGTTAGCTATGTCCTTGGAACAAAACACTGTTCTTTGATCACGCAATGGCATGCCTAGTGCTTATAGGTGGGAGAGAAATGAAAAGGCTATCTATGGTGAGAAGAGCGGACTATAGAACACCTCAAGGACAAAGTCAGCTTTACTATTTTTCTGGCAACATTTGAATTGTATAGATTTGTAATACCAGACTATTACAGTCTTAGAAAATGGAATTATAAAATACCCTGTAAGGAAAAGATTTTAGTTACCTGTTTTTTCCTCTAATGCATCAGGAAGGGGAAGATGGAAGAGAGAGAAACTGTGCTGTACTATGCAGTCATTGAACTAATCACATTCAGAATTTGTACTAATTTGTAAGCATGTTATATGCTAGAAACAAAACAGGTAGTGAATAAAAAATTAAAAGAAGAGACATGTTATATGTGGCCTTCAGAATACCCATTTCAGTTGCACTTTAGGCAGTTACAGAATAGAGCAATCTAAACTTTTAAAGAGAATGGTTCGTTCCTTTGTGAAAATGACTGTCAGTTAAGCACAACTAGGTAGTTTGGAAACCATTTCTCTCACCTGGATGTGACAGTGTGAATACTCCTATTGTGGTCTTTGGAAAATGCCAAACAAAGATAAGCGTTTAACTTAACATGCATTCATTTAGAAATTTCTGCAAGCACACCTCCGTCCTGGTTTGATGATGGAGAGGATCTGTTAAGGAAGAGTATTCAGAGTTTGCAGGAGAAATGTAAGTAGCACAAGGTATCACTGATGCAGTGAGAAACTATATACTACATTTCAAGAATCCTATTATCCTGCCTACTGCTCACTGGTGACCTTTGTGGTCACCAACAGTGTTTAAAGATACCCCAGGTATGAATTAATTGCAGAAAATAAGCAAAGCCACAGTGTCTGCCAACACACATGGCACTGTATACAGATTGACAAAGTCCCTTTCCAGTTCTCCCTGAATCATTCCTTTAAGATATTTCTGTTACAATTTAGACTTAACAATTGATGATTATGAAAAGGGACTATAATAGTAATGTGTTTTTTTGCTGAGTGACCAGATGCGTATAGGAAGTGACATGCTGATCCTGGCTATTACACTTACCAACTCTGCCAACAAGTGTGAAATGTTGTCTCAGGTTAAAACTACACTCATCCAGAGCATCACAGGCAAATAGCACATTGTCTTCCATATACAGCCATCAAAAGTCAAATATGACTCTGGAAAATGCTCTTGGCTTAATATTTATACGTAGACTAGGATTTTTGCGAGTACTTTATTTCTGCTCCAAAGAGACTGACCCAGCCTAACATCTGTTTCCTTATTATAACTGCTTGTAGCAAAATTCATCACCAAAGGAGGAGAAGATGAGAGTTTCCAGGAAGAGCAGGAACTAGGTAACAGCTAACAGGTGTTTATTGGCATTTCTAGTATTATACCATCACACTAGAAAAAATCTGTCTTGACATGCTGATCCGATATGATTTTCTGTTTCACTGAGCTCAAGACCAGGAGTTCCTTTGCCATTTGTAGGTTCATAATATACCTATTTGAAGTTCTCTATTTGTAAATCACTGCAGAATTGCAGATTACTACAGAATAAAACATACAGTTGTTTTGGGTTTGGGTTGGGGTTTTTTTGTTGTTTTTTGGTTTTTTTGTGTTTTTTTTTTTGTTTTTTGTTTTTTGTTTTTTGTTGTTTTTTTTTTTTTAAGAAGGCAGTCATTAATACTCTTCCAAACATGTTTGCTAGTGACCTACTTTCATTTCTGTTTTCTCTAGCTTGTAGACTTCTGTCAATGATGGAGCAGGCTCCCTAGGCATGCCTCATCTCCCTCCCTATCATTTCAGATGTTGAACTTCCAGACTTTTTTCTCTGCTTTATCTTAGGAATAATCCTTGCAGCTATTTTCGGTTTTCTTTCCAGAATCCAGACTTGGACCTCATTACCTTACACGACAGAACTATAGTGAAGAACCACCTCAGGACGGTATGGTAGAGGACTCAGCAAAAGATTAAATATAAGTTTAATTCTTCTAACTAGACAGTGTGAGAACATCAATTCTAAATATGTAGGGCAAAAATGAAATGAAAAAGAAACTTGAAATCAAGAGACATTTTCACATCATCTGAGAAACATATGAGAAGTAAAAACTATTAGGCAAGCCCTTTCTTTGAGATACACAGTTATTAGGGGGTAAACAAATTGAAGTCCCAAGACAGTGAAACTTAGCTTGGGGCATATTAGTAAGCTATAGAAAAAGTAATGAAGTGGTCTGAATCTGAAAACATGTTTCTACCCCAAAACTATAAAGAATGCTTTAGTTTGTGTATCTCTTGTTTTCCCACCTCAAATTATGTTTTATTACTACTTTGCAGCTGAGAGGGAATGTTAAGTGTATTCACAAATGTATGGATGAAGTTCAATTTCTACTAACTTGAACGGAAGATACACATTTGTGTGCAAAATGTGGCCTCTGAGATTGTTTGTGGTTTATCCATATTGATTAATGAATGAAACAGCAGAATATGCTTTCTGTATATTTCGGGGAAAAAATAAAAATACGGAAAAAAACAAAACCCAAACAAAACAGTTTGTTTCTACTTCTGAAAAGCTAGAAAAATATACCAACTTTGTTTCATTTTCTAAATTGGGCTTTTAAGCAAAAGCATTTCTATAAACAAAACTGTAAGGAAGGAAATTATCCTAAAAGGTTTGTCTCTTCCTTGAGTTTGTATAGAGGATCATAAATGGTGAAAAAAAATGTTACTGCTTAAATGTAAGGTTTTTCCTTGTGGAAAACCTCCAGTAATTACTCCAGTGACACTGGAGTATTACTTTATCTTACATCTTTCAGATCCAGAGCCAAATTTATAGAAGTTTATAAGAATGTCTCTGAATACAATAGAAAAGCACAAACAGGGAGCTTCACCTTGATAGATAAAAGTATCTTTATGAGTTCTTTGGAGCCCTTTTTGACTGAGAATTAGTCATCACTTAAAAGCCATAGAGTACTAAATGAAAAAGCTCTGATTGGTGCTGCTTATTAGAACAAACTGCCCTTAGCAAAGTTAAGAAGATCTAGGATAAACTGATTTGGGTTTAGAGCAGTACCCACTCTAGCAAGACTAGGGTACATAGGTAGCCTTAAAAAAAACGCAGTAAAGCAATCTTAAAACATTAAGACAGAGTTACCAGCTCATTGCAGATGGCTCCTGGTTTCATTCCTTTCCACAGAAGTAACAGTTTGCAATTGTGTTGTAGCAGCCAAGCAGAAACTGCTTTAAATCCTAGAGCACCCAACTGCTAGCAAGTAATTTGAAATCCCACCTGTTTCTCTTGAAAAAGAATCAGTTACGTATTCAAATAACAATCAAAGAAAATGCCAAAATAGATGGATTTTTTTAATTACATCAAAGACATTTTTATCATCACACATGAACATATATCAATTCCTTATCTCAGTGACATCATATACCATACACTCAATGGACTAAAAAGAAAAACCCAAATAAGAACCTATTATTTTAGACCACCCCATCTCCTCAGGGGTGAAAAAATGGGTTCTCATAACTCAGAGTCCATATCTCAGTGTCTCCACAGTCTCTGGGGCCTGCTAAACTTCTGTCAGAGTTACCTTTTATGACAGATATAAATCACATCCAGGATGATTGTAAGACAGGCTTTTGGCCAATTCATCAATAACTAAATGAATTCGGGTTTTCACAGACCTAGTTCTTTTATGAAGAAGTGCTTATTTTTATTAGCAAATGGCACAGATATAACCCATTTTTTATGTATCTTACTTTGTCCAGGACACTACCTGCATGCATTCTAGTGGTGTGGTGTGCTTTACTGTTGCAGTGTCAGACATTGTTGACCAGCTCAGAAAGAACACAGATCAAGAAACCTATAAAGAAGATGTTAGAGTAAAAGTAATGCTGGCTGTGTCATGTATAACTCTTATCTGCTTCTTCATGTTTATGTTATGCTGTCTTATAGCTTTCATCAAGTACAGAATGAAAAAGGGGTAAGTTCTCCAGTTATGGGCTGGGCTTTATTATTTGGATAGTAAAATAAGGTGCTACTCCGTAAGATTAAAGACTGTGTAAGAATGCAATAAAAGCTCAGAAAGGTTGTACACAGATACTTCCTTTTTCCCTGAAAATGAAAAGTCAAGGCAGAAATTATTAAAAAAATAAAATTATATTATTACCAAGAGTAAGAGAAATAATATATGCCAAAACATTTCCTTGGTAATTGAGATGCTCTCTCTTTTGCCAGTTCAAATATTGGGGAGGGAAATGTAATTATTCATCTTCAATAGTATGTTTAAAGCTTCTTCTGGATTCCTCTGGGTAAAATAATATAATTATTTTTGTTCTGCATTTTAGGGATTTTTGTGATAAATTCAGATGCTCACAGGAAAAACAGAAAAAATCTGTACCTTTTCTGGAACATGTGATCATCAGCAGTCCCAATGCTTCTGTTTCCAGAGCTGCAAAAAATGGCCGATGGGATGAGAATGGGAAAAACGCAAAATCAGAAACATCATCTGTCACAAACACTGTAGTTTACATGCCACTAATTTCTAGAGTACCGAGTCTCTCCACCAGTATCTCAGATGAAGAACTAAATAGAAACCAAAACTAAGGAGAATCTCACTGACAGTGACTGACAACCTTTCCAAATCTGATGCTGGTATAAACGCACTATGTTTATACAAACATTGTGATTCACTAAATTTGTAACTTGAAATTTCATGACACAACAGAATAAACTTTACATTCTGACAAAACAGTGATGAGTCATTAAAATCAGAACACAAATATTTGCAGGAAAACATTAACTGCTTCAGAATCAAGTGCCAGGAGGTACAGCCATGGCCAGAAGTCAGCTCCGCATTATTCCTCATGCTGAAAAGGAAAAGTTGGAATACAATTACTTCTTAAATGAAGTCAAGCAATCTAACATTAGAGGCACACACTGAATAGGAATATAGTGATGGATCTCTAAAAAATGCTTACTTTTAAAATCAGGATTATTCTTTTTTAGCAATAACTAACTTTTTAAACAAATACCCTTTGGTAAAGTTTTGTGACCATAGGGGAATTTTGGAATCTTTGTGCACATAACAGCCCTCTACACTGTTTGTATATATACAAGAACATGCAAGCCCACATAACTACTGCCCAAATGGAAGCAATGCAAGATTTCTTTTTCTCCGTGGTTTCTTCTAAATCGGTATTTAGTTTTTATCTTCTTTGGCGCCTGACAGAGCAGACTTCCCGTTTCCAACCAGCAGGGGTCATTAGCAGCCAGGTTTTTTGTTAGTTTCTTCATTGTTATTTTTTTCTCGCTGCAACACCCCTCCCCTC
>JANRGW010014880.1:0-13470 GCA_024733675.1 Psilopsiagon aymara | reverse complement strand
CGCAGGCCGTGCGGAGCGGGGCGCGGCGGGGCGATCGGCAGCCACCTCCCGCGACCGCCACCTGCCGCCGGCTTCGGGCCTCGACCCGGCCCCGCGGCGCCCGGAGCCGCGAGGAGCCGCGCCGCCGTGACTGCTTCGTAGGAGCGCGGAGTCAAGAGGGTGAGGGGGGGGAACAGCCACTGACAGCCGAAGGCGTAGGCAGCCAGTTTAGTGTTCACAGCCATGGTGCTGCTGTGACTGGGAAATCAGTGTGAGGAGTCAAACGTAGGCTGGTTCACCGGTGTGCAACAAGCCAATCTCACACACTGAGTCGAGATATTAATTCTTTACTTGCCAAAGATGGGTGCTAACGGAAAGTTCCACAAAGCAAGCATACCCTCAATCTGGCAGCTACCCAATTTTATACATTTCAAACAGTGAAAATCAGCATTTTCCATCTATCTACAATCATTGGCTCTTATGCTCTCTTGTCCCCGTTTAGACATGGTACATATTTAATTCATTACATACACGCTGTAAGGATCTCTGTGGGCAAGGGTCTCTTATCTCAGGTGGTGTGATCTTTAGTATTATAACGAACCAAGTTCCTTGAGGGGCACAGTTATGTTTTGCTCAGCTTTTCAAAATTACTTCTGTATTTTGACCTTGGGTTCCTTCCTAATCTTTGTGAAGTTAGTTGAGTCTTAGTGAACCACTTCTGACCCAGGTGGCTCATTTGCCAGTCTTCAACTTCTCCTCCACACCTATGAGCTTAATAAGCAAACACTGTTTTTCCAAAATCAAGATTTTCAAGCTTTCACACACACAGCCCTTTATAAAATCTGAATTTTTTCATTGCCAGGTAACAGCTTGCAGCTTAGAGTAAGCACCCAAGGTCCAACGTGGAAGGAAAGTAAGAGGCATTTTTCTCAGTTCCCATTTACATAGATCACAACACGATGCAAAAATACAACTAAGGCAAAACTTTATTTTTTTTTTGGTAGAAAGAAAAATGAAGCAGTCTTATAATTAAGCAGCATTTTCTAGGTTTCTTCTGCAGCAGAACCTTGATCAAGCCTCATTAAACGGATAGTCATATTCAGTGCATCATGTATTCAAGTAAAGCAAATGAGTCTACAAGTGGCTATTTGGATATTTCTTCAGACCATGGCGCACTAACAGGGAGATAACAGCCACTGCTATCTTTACTCACCCACTTCTTAAACTGCATCAATCATACCAAACCTTCTTCCAGTTGCTATCCCTCTGATTTTTAACTTTCCACCATCTCAAATATCAGTGAAACTTCTGCATTTTTGTCAGTTCCACAACTTCGCTCTTCAACGCTGGCACCCAGTTCAGAAATTGCTGTTCTAGCCCAAATAACTTTAAATTATTATACATCTGAAGGTCAGTACAACATACACACAGATCTCCACGTTACACTTGCCTGCTAGGCAAATGCAGTATTACAGTATTAATTTTACTTGCACTTAGGAAAAAGCAGAACTCTACCTGTCTGCAAAGCAAGAGCTTTTGAACAATACTGGGAATTACACATACACATGTTCCTTCTGTAGTCTCATACTAGGTATACGTAAACACAATTTAAGCAATTAAATATTTTTTAAGCTTGTTCTTTGTACAGGACACTTGTTACACACCCTTACAGTCTGAGTAATAGTGCTTTAATATTCATGTGTTAAAATCCAAAACAGCCTTACAGTGGCTGTTAGGCAGCTACCAGTCTCTTCCAAAGACATGCAGTAACAAAGAAAAAATTCTACCTTTAAGCAGCATCTGAGGAAACAACTTAATGCAGCTGCCACTTAGTGGCAGCAATCATTTAGGCATTTTTGGTGCTGATACATCTCTTTATAATTTGTGCATTAATCAGCAAAAGTGTAGGCCCCAATCCAGCAAATTCTTGCATTGTGTGCAAATTCTTTTCTTCCATGTGGAATATTTCAAGACTCATCAGATGAGCAAAGTTAGAACTTGCATAAATCTATACAGGAGGGGAATTTTGAGTGCTTAAAACCTAACTGTATTATTTCATAGGACCAAGATCCAATTCTAGACTTACAGAATGTAGGAAACCCTCCTATGAAGAGCAGACACATTGCTTTAGGATAAATTTTTCAAAGCAAACAAGACCCCTAGAAACGTCTGTGCCTTTTCTCCAAACACGTTAATTCTATTTGGAGTAAAGCAGGTCCAGTCTTACTGCCCTAACTCCTGGATACTGCATGAGGAATCGATAAAGTGCTTGTCACAAATTGCGCAGTTGTGGAATAACATCAAATTTAAGTACCTTCAAAATGTTTTCAGATTTATAAACCATGAATTAAGGGCAGATGCCTGATCCCCAGCATGTATCCCTGAACTAATAATAAGGATTATGTTCTTAATTCTGAAAATAAATTAGAATTCTGTTAGGACCAGGTATATCTCACCCTCACCCTACTGAAGTATCCTCTGTCTCCAGGGAAAAAGCTTAACTGGATTTAATTTCAATGTGAATGTTCACACTTGACCAAAATGTGATGCTCATGCAATTTCATAAGCAGCAGCAGTCAGTGTGACAGCTTAGCTTAATCAAACATGAAGCACCAGTATTTGTTTATAGTATAACCTCTCTGAACTGTGTTCTTAATTTGCTCCCAAACGCATCGCAATCCTGTGAGGTCTTGCTTATCTTTGACCTTTCCTTTGATCTGATGTGTTTTGCTCCTCTTGAATAAAGTATCTTTGATATTAGCTTTATATAAATTGTATTGATCTTTGTGGCTACTTCTCATTATATATTATTAATACTTTCTGTTTAGATAAATAGATATATATATATTAATTTCTTGCTAGCTTTCAGATAATTAATCTATGAGAACTGGCTTAGACTGTATGCCCTCTGTAGAGAACTTCTGTCTGTTCCTCATACAAAAACAAATAATGGTTTGAAATATTTAGCCATGTGTTTGGATGATTTTTTTGTTTTGTTTTGTTTTTTTGTTTTAAAGGCTTCGGTGTTGCTTGTGTTTATCTTCTACTCAGCTACAGGATAATAGCAACAGCAAACACATTGACAATGCAGTTCATTGTTCGGTTTTCCCATCTCACTGTGCACGTTCCTAGAAAAGATTATGACAAAATGAAAACAGAATTCCAGTGTCTCTACTACATTCACCTTATCACATTGTAATTATGTCCAATTAGTATGACAGCTGTGACCTAAGGTTAAGTAAATAATATAAATAGACTACGCTCCTCAAAACATTTTCATCAACTTGTACATTGTTTAGTACCTAACATGAGCCTTGTATGCTGAAGAAAGTTTCCAGGAAAACACAATTTTGGTATCTCTCTGAACTTGGAAAAACCTTGAAAATCTCACACTGAAACTGGCAAGATACTCTATTTAACTTCATTTTATGTTGGTTTTGGATTTTTTTTATTTTAACCGTGGCTGACTTTCTGAAACTATCTCTAACTTAAAGTTAAATCTTGGTGCTCTCTTCTGAAAAGACCTTTCTGAGTCTGTGACAGACATCAGATTATTTTGATCTTGTTTCTCCGTGATACTCTGAACCTGGGAAAAAATGCCTTAAGACCTAATTTGGAAGCAATAAAACACATCCAAAGCCCAGTTGGTAGTTAAGCAATTGAAACACAAACTGTCAGTCAAACTATTCTTGTTTTTTACCAAGTTCTGTCCTCCTCCAAAGTAGTGGTGTCCCCCTCACAGCAGAAAGGCAGGTATATTTTAGGACTACTCACTGTGATCAACATTTTACTGCCTTTTCAATTGACCTTGGTTACTGATGAGGATTCAATGTTTCGACTAGTTTCAGAAGGAAGACATTTCTACTCCCCACTTCGCATAATTTACACAGCAATTGCTCTTAATGCAGGCACTGACTGCTAACAAAATATTTCTGCTGGGACTCCACACAAGCATCTAATTCTGGAAGCTGCTGCTTCTGCAAACTCTTGAAAATGTTCAAACCAACTATTACTACTGAACAATAACATTTCTTTTACTATAAATTTTTGGTTTGAGTGAGGAAACTTACCATCAGTTGTAGTATCCCAGAAGCATGAGCTTGCTGTGTGAAGACCAGCTCCACTCCTCTGCATCACTGCGCAAGTTACTGCAGGACGCAATCATAAAATCAAGGATTTGATTATTCAAGCAAAAGGGGGGAATCATTTTGTACTTCTGAACTCAAGCCTGCATTACTTGTTCAAAAGGCTGGCAAGCGGCATTCAGCTAAGTCAAGACCTTTTTTGACAAGCCCCTTACCCCGGTATTTTCCTCAAGAACCTGATATTCATTTCATGATTATTTTTACTCACATAAAGACAGTGGCTTTAAAAAAATGCTTGCTAATAGGAGTATGTTTTTTATCTTTTAAACTACTTAGATATATGGCTTGTGTCACATTGTCCTGGTTTAAGCCCAGCCAGCAAATAAGTACCACACAGCCACTCATCCACTCAGTCCTCCCCTCCACAGTGGAATGGGAAGGAGAACTGGAAAAACATAAAAAAACACAGGTTGGGATAAAAACAGTTAAAAATTTTGAATGAATGTAAAAATATGATAATACAATTAACATTATTAATAATAAAAAAATGAAAAAGGGAGGGAGGGGGAGAGATAGTGAGAAGAATAACCACCACCCCCAAAAAAAACCTCACAAAACCCAAACAAGGGATGCACAATACAATTGCTTCCCATCTGCTGACCAATGCCCAGCCTGCCTCTGAGCACTGACTGGCACCTCTCCCAGCCAACTCCCCCTTGTTTCTGTACTGAATGTGATGTTCTATGGTATAGAATACCCCTTTGGCTAGTTTGGGTCAGGTGTCCTGCCTCTGCTCCCTCCTGGCTTCTTGTGCCCCTCCTCACTGGCAGACTGTGGGAAACGTGTAAGTCCTTGACTTGGCAACTACTCAGCAGCAACTATAATTATTAGTGCTATCAACATTATTCACAGACTAAACCCAAAACACAGCACTGTACCAGCTACCAGGAAGAAATTTTATTATCCCAGCTAAAAACAGGACACGTGCACCTCAGAATGTGATTGTAGGTGCCATCCTCACAGGTACTGCAGAAGTCACACTTGATGAGAGCTGTTTCCCAAAAGTACTGATTGACTGGTCTCTGAAACCACACTCTAGTAACTTGCAGCATTTCTAGACTGACCTGCAACGGTTGTAAAACCAGTGACAATCTGAATCCAAGATTTTCAAAACAGAATGGAGTGCGAATACTTGCTATTACATCAACACTCCACAAAAGGACCAAAGCACATTAAACTTCTACTTATTTCATTTTCCCTTCCCCGGATATGCATATAAATATAAATACACACTGAGTGTACAAGACTAGTCTTTCAAATGTATGTATTTAAAGGAAGCTTAACCCTACTGAAATTTTTTTTTAAAACAAGCAATTATTTCCTGAATTGATACTAAAATGTTGATATAATTATTTTGGAGCTGCTTAGCAGTCAGGAAAGACTGTGTAACATGCATCTTCTAAGAGTGCTAAGTGGTGCTAACGTGCTTAGCCCAGCTGAAACTGCTATTACAACAGGTATTGCTAAAAAGCTATGCAACAGAACAGTTCAGGAATCTGCTCTGCTTTCTCTGCAGTTCAAAACTTTCTACTGAATGAACATTTCATCAGTTATTTATTGTGACTGTATGTGGTAAAAGTATGACTGCTTGTACTTACCAATGTACTTATAGGTTTTTCCAAGTTTTACCAGATGTGTCAGTGACTGTTCTACGATAGCAGCAGTCCACTGGTTGACTTTGTTGTGATTATAATCTGCCTTGCCTAAAACACTTTCTATGCACTAAAATAGAGGGGGGGGAAAAAAAGTTGCAGTAAACATACTTCAAAATGTAGAGGTTTAAAATGTCTTACATAATCTGAGGAATTTTATCTGGCAATTAGATTACATTAAATCAGTTGAGCTGATCAAGTTGCTGAATAAGCCTTCTCAGAAACTTATTTTTAGTTCATATCTACCACATTATTACAAGGAGAAGAATGAGGCTCTGACCGAACATTTCTTGTAGGAAAGCCTTTAGCTGTATGCTTTAACTACCAAGTGAATGGATTCATTTATCAGTGTAGATACTAACCCATTCCACTGTTCCCAGTGACCACCTACTCCCATCTTGGCTTTCAGAAGCTACTGCAATGGAAATAGTACTTACACAAATCAGTAATGTCAGCTTGGCCTGACCAACCTTTCAGTGCTTGCAAGCATTATATCAAAATTATAAGAGCAGGTGTGACAAAAGTGAAATGCATACTCCAGCTTAAGAGATGAGGAGGATACTAGAGTGAGAGATACTCAAGGGTCCTATCTTGCAGCACAAGAAATACCTTAACTGCTAACAATGGCATGTTCTCCCATCACTACAGATTAGCCAACCCTCGCTTAAACACAAAATGATTGAATAGAAAGCCTTTTTTCTAACTGTAACTCTTAAACTGCACTCTGTGCTCCTAAGAAATTCAGAATTATGTTCTTAAAATTGAAAAATTTGGTTAAGAAATGCATATCTCTAAAAGGTAAGAAAAACAAACCTATGTTCTCCTGCGATTCAGTAAGATGAATCCCATGCACAAACCACCCACTAACAGGCTGTACAGGAGATTTGTGTCCCAGATCTTAAAAAAACCAATTAGCTCTGATCACAGTGTATAAAAACAGACAAAGAACTCAACGGAAACAAATATTCACAGAATAGAAGACACAGGAAGGACAAACAAGATCCACTGGGAATTCTGGTCCTTCTAGAAATGTATCCACTGGCACAGCTAATTGGGTCTGGTTAAGCTTTCAGAGACAGAAACAGTTGGCTTTACTCCCAGTGTCTGGAAACAATGTCATACCATATTTGGCCTTTCAAGGCAAGAACAGTTATACAACAGGCTGAATTGTCATTTATCTGACATCAAAGAGCTTGCTGCTGTGGACTGGAGCAGTTATGAAAGTGCAGCCCTTTCACTTCCTGACAGGTGAGAAAGGACCTGCAGAGCCTCTCTAGGAATTCTGTTGTCAAAATGGCATTTCCCTGAAAAACCTGACAGCATCTGTATGCCACAGCCTCTTCATTAAGAAATTCACCACGCAGTGAATTTCCCTTGCAACTTGAGACTGCTGCCCCACATATTTCCACTGTGAAGTAGATTGTCTCTCTCTTCTTTCATCTACCTTCTCCATTTTAGGTTGTTGAAGATCGAAACCAGATGAAGTTAAAAGCTCCATCTTAACTTGATATCAATAATACTTCAACATAAGATTGAATTTATCTGGGATGGTCAATGAAAATAACTGCTTTCACTACAATGCAAAGTAAGGTAAAGAATTTCTTTGAAATACAGCTGTCAGCTAAAACCTACCTCCTTAACTATGTTGTGGGCCTCATCAGCATTGAAGATCATCTGTAACAAAAATTAATTATTATTTCTGATAGAAAAGTAAACAAATGATGCAGTTTTACTCTAAGTTACACTTAATGATCAGGCCCCCTGCCTAGTTATTTGCATTGTGCAGTCTGTTAGCATAATTCTAAAATCTTACTTTTTTTCCCCCAGCACCATACATACATTTAGCATTGTTTTACTGGTCACATTTGAGGGGGTCCAAAAAGCCTCGTGGCTCAGTAAGTGTGGAAACAGATTCAGTTCAGACCTTGTGTAAAAATTAAATTCCACCACTGGGTTCGCATGTCATGGGAATATTCTCCAAAACAAAAAGTTAAATGGCAAAGCTTTTCCTCTGAGTTTTAATCAGTAGTCATGGATTTACTAACCCGTGGGTTGTCTTGCTGTCAAATGGTAACCCAACGTTTACCAGAAAAACTGGTTTCCATAGTCATTAGCTGATGCAAATAAGCACAGAAAAAAGCTTGCCAGTTTTAATGCCACCTATTTTCTACTCATTCCTACTCATTTGCATTTAACTTGGCTTCCAAAGGAAACACAGATTGTGCTGTTGTGCCATCTCCCTTCTCAGAGCCACCAATTTCAAATACTTGGGCATGGACAGAATCCTCAAGGATGATGGTAATAATAATAATGTTTACATAAGTCGGAGGGATGTTTTTTTGTAGGTTTTGCTCCTTTGTTTTCGGTTGTGTTTGTTTTAATGAAAACTGGTGGCTACAGACACGAAGTGAGGCCACCTGGAGAGGGAAAGGCCCCTCAGTCCTGGCTGACGGGAATCAGCCTGCAGCACTCAACGGGCTCGGCACGGCTTAGGTTTTTTCCAGGGCTAATACAAGCAAAACAGCAGCAGCCTGACATGACCCAGACGGGGGGCAGCACCCCCGAGCACCGCTCTCACGTCCCCATGCAGGAACTTTCAGCTCCCGGAACAGGAGCAGGCCGGTAGCAGCAGAGGCCGCCGACAGGCAGAAGGCCGCGCCAAGATTCGGCCTGCACCTTGAACCCCTTGGAATCCCTTTTCTACCCGAAGCGGGCGGGCAGGGCCCGAAGGGCAGGGAGCGGGAGGTCCCGGCGCACAGCCCACGTCTACAGCAACTACAGCCCCCAACCTGCCAGGCTCGCAGCCGGGCTCCTCCGGCGCAGTAAAGGCAGCGAGGAGCCCGGGGCTGGCCGGCGGAGGGCCCGCATCCACCGCACTCCACCCCTTCGGAGGGCAGCAGCACCTACCTCATCGTTGTGGGGGTGAAAATCCTCCATGGCCCCAGTGCTCACAGCAGCTGTTCCGGAAGCGGCGGCGGCGCCTGCGAGTCCTGCGCGACTCCGCCTCCGCTGGGCAGGGCCGGGCGGGGCCTCCTGCGGCAGACGCCGGCAGGCAGGGGGGGGATGCTCGGGTTGGGGAGGAGGGGGCTAGGGCTCCCCGGGATCGTGGGTACCTGGAGCCGAGCAGGGCCGAGCCGAGCCAAGCTCAGCCCAGCTCAGCTCGAGAACAGTGACTGGCCGCCCTCAGAGTCCAGCCGGGCTGGCGAGGCGGCCTCTGCGCTGCCTCCCGGCGCGGCACCTGAGGGCGATGCTGCCCTCGGTGGCGTTTGGCAGCTGAGGGCGGTGTCGGCGCAGCTCTGTCCCCGGTACTGCCGCCCCGTGTTCGCGGTCCCGCGGAAGAGCGTGAGGTGTTCATTTGTAACCTCGTTGCTCTAGCTTTGCCCTTCGCTGGGCACACAGAATTCATGCCATTGGGATAATCTCCCCAGGGAAGTGTTGGATTCCCTAATGTTGGACACTTAAAAAATCTGGCTGGATAGGGTGCTAGGATATGTAGTCTGGGGCATGTTTTACCGAGAAAGGTTCGACCCGATGAAAGTTGAGGTCCTTTCCAACATGGTATTCTGTGATTCTGTGATACGGGAGCAGTTCCTCCAGAACTGTGATACCTCTGCTTCCCCTCTCCCCCGTTTCTGAATCAATCTGTGTCAATTATCTGTTACAAAGTTGCCATTAGATTTTAATATTATCAAACAGCAATTTCAGGTTTTTCTAATTCCACCATACTATAAAGATCCTGAGTTGAATTTGATTCAATACATATATATATACACACATATATATATACATGTGTATATATTCACACACACATAAAATCTTTCTTCTCTTTCTGAAGTTGCCTGGGAAACAGGGAAAATACACAGTGCAAAACAGCACAGAATTTTCAAATGGTGGGTTTGGTTTTATTTAGTTTGAGGGAAGGGCTCGAATAGACTTCCTCCCGCTGTGATACCTGGTAACCAGTCTAAACCAGACTGAACACAAGAGGACCAAGGCTGCTCCACCTCTAGTTTCAGCTTTGGTGGCATGTGTTTGGACAGATACACACTTACCTCACAAAAGTATCTCTTGTTCAGTCCTAATTGTACACTCACGGGAAAAACTCTGCATGAAAACCATGAAAGTACAGGGGACGCAAAGATAAACCCTTAAATACTTCATTGCTCTCAAACAAGCTTTCATATTTAACATCTGCTAACGGCTATAGTAGGAAAAGACAGAACTTGAAGGCTAAACCTCTTTAAGAGCAGCTCTTTGTGAGCAAGCACAGACATACATAGTCATAAGAAAACACGTGAAACAAAATCTCCTTCAGTATAAGTTTCTTTGTGTAGTGACCTCTGAGGTCTTTTCACATTCGAAACTAAGGATAAAATTTCATGTTTGCTTTTAAAGAAATTAAAGTTAGTGGAAGTATATGTTGCATATGCTTCAGCATCCTGTAGGCAAAGCTAACAGTGCTAAAATAACTTACCCTTGGATCATAAGCATTTTTTATTCTCTGTATTTTCAGCAATCATGCATCTTTAGAGTTGTATCTTCAGATGCAGTATACTACAAAATGAAAGTGGTTTCTACAGTATTCTCCAGTTTTGCTAGAAATATTCAAAGAAATGCATTCTTTGAAATATTAGCAACAATTATCTCAATAAAATACATGGAAAATAGAGAGGGTTCCTGAACAACTTATGTATTTGTGTGTGTAGCTCATAATGCAAAAAAAGTTATCTGCCCTTCCTCCTCCACTACCCTTTACAGACAGGAGGACAGCAAGAGGTCTGAGGAAGTTCTGAGTCCATCAGGCTCAGCTCAACATCCAGAGAGCCATTAAAAAAGTAATAAAATGACAAAATAATATTAATACAGGAAGCATTTACAAATATACACCTAGCATCACTCATGAACAGCCAACACGGATTTGTCAAGAGTCATGTCAAATAATCTGATTTCATTCTTTGTTAGGGCAGCTGGTTTAATGAATGAAAAGGAAATATATATTATATATATAATATATATAATAGTAGGTGTGTTATTTTGTAGTAAATTTGTATGCTCTCCTACATAAGAATGTATGATCTAGGGAAAAGGTAACCAACCATTCCTAACAAAGGGTTATCAAAATAGAAGGAAAAAATGCAAGATGTGTTGGGTTTTGCCCCAAGTGCTCATCAGTATTAGTTGCAACTGGAATCATGGAATAAAAATAGTGCTTATGAGAACTTTTTAATGACAGCGTGTTTAAAGAAGTTACGAGCACACTGAATGATGGGATCAAAATTGAAAATAGATTGGAGAAAACAACAAAAAGAAATTCTGTAAAAAATATAGAGTGATAGTTCTAAAACCAGGACATCAAATGCACAAATACAAAATGAGGACTAATAGTCTAGGCAATAGTGCTGCAAAAAAGAAAATACAATAGGAACCCAAGTATGATGTTGTAAATGACAAAGTATATCAAAGAATACTGTGAAGGGCAGAGAAGGCAATTATATTGTTCTGCTTGGTGTTGATCAGGCAGTGAATGTGACTCAACCCAGTGTGACGGCAGGACACAATAAAAATAATTCTTCCTAAAAGCAGCAAGAGCAAAAGGAAGCTTAGAAATATGACTTGTGGAGGAACTGCATTTTTTTTATATGCCTTGCTACTAGTCTTCCTTGTAGATGCTCTGATTGCACAGCAATTTACTGAAAAAGGTGATGAATGGGCCAAGGTATGATGAAAGGCACAACAAGAAATAATGGCTTTAATTTGAGCCCAGGGAGATTTTTGTTAAATATTAGGAAAGAAAAAAAAAAAAATCCAAGTAGAAAAGTGATAAAGCACTGAACCAGACCTGGGTTTGAAATCACTTTCACTGGATCAATAACACATTAGATAACATCTTTCAGGCATCTAGGTAACCTTTAGAAAGGAGGAGGTACTAAATCATCTTTTGAGATAGTTTTAGTTTTATTCAACTTTCACATTTATTGAGTGGTGATTTTCTTCTCTTTCCTAAGAGTCATTTTTTCTGCAATTCCCATAACCAAAATCACCAATATTTTCCTTTTTTTTCCCACTGAAAATGACTAATGCTATTACTAATTTCACTAGAGCAATACTATATCATAACAAGGAGCCAGTACACTTGGCAACATTGCTTAATTCTTTATTACTCTACTACTAATTATAAACTGGAAAATGCAAATGGGTTGGCAGTATAATTAGTTCTGTGAACTCTAATAAATGCAAAAGTGCTGAAAGAGATGGCTCAGAAATACAACCCTCAATTTGAACGAGCTGTAGGCTTTCATCTTTCAAACGCAGAACAGGAACTTTTAAAAAGAGAGAGAATAAATAGAGCAACTCAAATCACTTGTTGATTAAAACCCAAATATTTGAAGAGGGTTTAGCATACTGGAGAGAGGGCAGGCAGTGCAGATCCTCTGCTGCTTGAGCACAGCCAGTAAAAGATGTGAATACTAACGCAGCTGAAATAGTATGTCTCCCATCTCAATTTTTCCTTTAAATTGTTATAAACATTTTAAACCTTAGAGTCTACCTTAAACTGTTGAATATAAAATCAGTAGAATACTGGTATTTAATTTTTCTAATTCCTAAGCTATGTGTGGCTGCATGCTGAAGGAAAGATCAGCATGCACTGCTCTTGTTCTTGCTCTCTTCCTACGCACTCACTGCTTGGTATCACAGGGAGCAGATAAAAACATTAGATGGACTCTCAACCTAATTATTATGTCAGATTTGTGTTGGCCAGATTGGGTATTCTTTCCTTAGAAGAGGTTTTAATGATTTACTTTTCTGATTTTTTGGTTTCTGAGAGTTGTTTTAACATTGACTGCAATGACTTGCTAGAACTTCTTTGAAGACCTAAATGCCCACTCAACAATTTTTTTAAAAATGCATAGTGAATGGTCAGAGACATTTCTATTTTCATAGCTACAAATGGTCTGCCGAAGCAGGTTCTGTATTTCTAGAGTTCTTACAGTACTGGAAAATCACACTGCAAATGTGAATGAGAGCAGTACAGCACCAAGACTGTGCAAGCGGCATAGCCCAGCCCTGTGGAACTAAGCATGAAGCTGGAATTGCTGCTACCACATCCATGTAGTGCTGCCTTCTGTCCATTTGGCTGCTGAGAGCAGTGTGTTTGCTTAGTCTAAGTGTCTGTATAGCAAATCCATTCCAGCTTCCTTAGAGGCCTTAGGCCCCAGCATCCCCATAGGCCCCCTTCAGATATTGGAAGGCTGCTATGAGGTCTCCATGCAGCCTTCTTTTCTCCAGGCTGAACAGTCCCGGCTTTCTCAGCCTATCTTCATACAGGAGGTGCTGCAGTCCCATGATCATCCTCGTGGTCCTCCTCTGGACTTGTTCCAACAGTTGCATGTGCTTTTCATGTTCAGGACACCAGAACTGCACACAATACTCCAAGTGAGGTCTCACAAGAGCAGAGGAGAGGGGCAGAATCACCTCCCTCGACCTGCTGGTCATGCTCCTTTTGAAGCAGCCCAGGATATGGTTGGATTTCTGGGCTGCAAGCGCACACTGCTGGCTCGGGTTCATTTTCTCATTGACCACCCCAAGTCCTTCTCTACAGGGCTGCTCTCAATCTCTTCTCTGCCCAACCTGGAGCTGTGCCTGGGATTACTCCGAGCCAGGTGTAGGATCTTGCACTTGGCATGGTCAAACTT
>JANRGW010014879.1:13062-25800 GCA_024733675.1 Psilopsiagon aymara | reverse complement strand
AAGAAGTTCTTTACTGTAAGGGTGGTGAGGCACTGGAATGGGTTGCCCAGGGAAGTTGTGAATGCTCCATCGCTGGTAGTGTTCAAGACCAGGTTGGACATAGACTTGGGTGATATGGTTCAGTGGTAGGTGTCCCTGCCCATGGCAGGGGTGTTGGAACTAGATGATATTAAGGTCCTTTCCAACCCTTACTATTCTATGATTCTATGATTATTACCTGCAGACCATGGCCCAAAAAAGCAGTGTTCCTATATGGGAGCCAAGAATCTGAGAATGTTGGATAGGCTCCAGTCTGGGACCTGTGATGGCTCAGGAGGATGAACTGATCTCTCAGCTAGTATTGTCCATGACAAATCCTATGCAGTTGATAATATCAAAACCAGGAGTAGTGTATGGTAGTGTAAGTTGAATATTTTTATTGGGAGGAGGTCTGACTTGACGTGCAGTTCTGTAGCATTTCTTATTTAAAAGTAATGAACCTGTCTGGAAAAAATGTACAGTATTTATAAAGCATGCTTCTAAGATCAGAATTTCTCTTCTCTAATGATAGTTTAAATCATCACAGCCTTACCAGTTTAGTTGGCTTTGTGTATTAGCTTCTTTCAACAGCCTTCACTATGCCTAGGCTTTTAAATACTGGTAAGTATTGTTCAATGCTACATAGTGAAAAGAAAACATGTTAAAGAAAACTCCTAGTGTTTGTATATATATATATATATATACATATATATATATATATATATGCGCACACATAATTAAGCCTGAAGGATTTCAGAGCTTTTGTTCTCTTTTTTGGGGGGTTGAATTTTTCTTTTGTTTGCTGGAGTTTTAGTAAGTATGCTATTTTGAGGAAGGCAGATTTCTGTGCCCTGTTCTCCCACAACTTCTGTAACTTTTCATATTGTAAGAAGTATCTAGTTATAACTAATAAATGATAAAGCTTGTCACCATATTGCATAATTCACACAAAATCTTGCGGGCTTGTGGCCACAGAAGTCTCCCTTTCAAGTGTCTTAGGGCAAAAAGAGTCCTTGGTTACTTAGAGAAGTTATATAAAGCATTTGTTTGCTTCTCCAACAGTGGGTTAGAAAATGTTGCCTTGTACTGAAGTAGCACATTGAAAAATGTATTTAAATTTCAAGATGCTATATTGCTCAAATTTTTGGAGGGATTGTATTTGTACCAGTGTAGAAGTCCTATTACCTGCCTGTAAATACTTTTGACTTGAAAAGATATATGAAATATACTGAAATATAGTTTATTTTGTAAATAATTTGAAGAGTTGTCATGGGGGGTTCTGAATTTCAAAGGACCAACTTTTTTTATTCATATTGAGGGATTGCTTTTCAATAAAGTGTGGCATGAAATGTTTAAAGCAATACACACAAATGGCCTGCTTTTTAAAAGCCATTAATAGTTTGCAGATGTTTACAGACAAGGGATGGTTGGCTTAATAAAAGTGATGTGTCAGGGGTGGTGTTAGGATCACACCGAAAGTCTTATCTATTAAGGTAAGACAAATGTGATCAATAGAATTTTTCTAATATATGCAACTCGAAAGTATCTTACATCTGAGCAGTCAAGAAGTACTGGGGTAATGCCATAACTGTAGCTAATGATTAAAATCCTGGGAAAGCAGTGGTACCTACTAAATTCTATATGCTATTTATATCAGCAGTGACAGGGAATGTAGACATGTTTCATTGGTTGCAATTTTTTTATCTAATTATGCATTGCTTAATATTATGAATGTACATAAATTTACCTTTCAAGATTCAAAGGCCACTACAAACCCACACTGAGAGTCACAGGGAACTGTGATGGATAACAGGAAGCATTTAAAAGGAACTTCTCTGTTTATAGTAGTCTTGTCTAAATACAGAGATGTTAAGGACCTAAATCCAAGACCTTATTTCCATGGTCAGCACAAGAACTGAAACATTGTCTTCTGGTCTCAAATACGTGACCAAGCTATGGTGCTATTTGCTTTCCAAACTCTTTCGCTTACACCTTCCTGGTGCTCTGGGAACATTTCATTAAAGATGTCTTCATTAAAGATTTCTGCACATGCCTGACTCTAAGCGTGGAAGCTTTGATGTTTTTTGTAAGCTCCAGTCCCAGAGAGGTATTTACTTTGATTGCTGGGGAGCTGTAGTAGGACACCAATTTACTTTTATTGTATTATGTCAGAATTTATTATATTATTGATATGTAACTTCTTCATGGAGGGGATTTAAAGGATGGATGAACGGATTCCAGTAATAGCAATCTCAGAGGGGTACCTTGCAACTTTAGCCACTCTCTAAACATTCAGATTTCACTAAAACCTAACTATAGAACACTTTTCAATTCTGGAAGAAAGGCAAGCTTTATCAACAACAATCTGCTTCTTCCAGGCACTGACCTGAAAGCAGTGCTGAGGATGTTCTTTCTGCCCATGTTCTTGAAGGCTCTTTACATCCTTTTGTGCCATTAACAAAAAGAGATTTGCAAGTTTTTAAGTACTCAGAATTGCACATTTTGGCAATGCAGAGATAGACAGCACTTCATTTTACAGTCCTGGGGTTTTAGACAGTTACTAAAAATCTGCTTTTTCTGGGAGTGCTTACTGTAGGATTCATAATTTTACAGGGAATAATTACAGCTGTTCAGTTTCCTAGTGCCCCTTTCATCATCAAAATTTCATCACAGCCCAGTATTCTTCAACTGAACTCATTTTGTAAAGTAAACACACAGAAAATAACCCACCTCTGATTCAACACCGTAGTTTGCTTGCTTATGCAGGTAATGCATTGCAAAATTTATCCTATTGCCTTGTGCTAAGGTATAAATATGAAAATATGGTATTTAAACATTGAATACTAATGTGCAGGGTATGAGTTTAACATCTTGCATATTTAAAAGTGTATTTGAAGCATTTTGTGAATCTCAGGTATAGTGATAGAATTATGCATTTTATTTCTTTTCTAATTCAGCGTACATTTCCATTGCAACCACTGTTAGTAGTTTTCAATTTTTTCACTAAATTAAACTAAAACTTTGAGTTGAAATTCCTCCTATACCAGTGAAAAAAAATAGTTCACAGTAGTGAGATTTTACAAGCTGCTCAGGTAGTCTCTTGTTTCCTCCCCTGGCTATGCAGTGGGACCCTATTGAAGGGGAGCTCTGCAGAAACCTGCCTCATGTCCAGTGTGACTAGGAAGGTATGCAGCTAGATGTCAGTCAAGCTGTCTGAAGCAAGTACTGAAAGCGAATGATTTCTCTGAAACTCTGGTTCAAGTATTTTCAGTCTGAGCATATATGGATATTCTTAAAAATTTGTGCTAGTTGTCAGTTTAGATTATTTTCAACACATATAGTTCCAACGGGCCCTACGGCATGATTTTATACATGTAATATATATGAGCAAATACAGAAGAATTACTTCACTAGTTAGAATTTTTTATTCAATTACCAAAGCTGAACTACCTCTGTAGTCCAAGAAAGTTTCCAGTCAGCAGGTTGTTGCAATACTAAGAAAAACTAGAGACTAGAAATTAAGAATATTTGAAGAGTGACAATTTTTTTACAATTTTAAGGATCTATTAAGGTGATAATGTGAATATTGATACTATAGGATATTAATTTTTTCATCTTTTTATTTAATAGACTCAGTCCTACTTAGCTTTTTTCCTTATGAGAAGCATGATGGAAATAAGGGGCCCAAAAAATCATCTGAACATTTTTGCATCGCTATCTGCTTGAAAATACACATAGGCTGTATGCACATTCAAAAAGCTCATAGAAACTTCTGGATTTGGGAGTCAAAGTATAATTATGAGCGTATAGTGCATGGAGATTCATATTATATGGGTGTTCTAGCTTGTGAATATAAACCTCACAGCAAAAATTAAGACAAAAATTGGGCATAGAAGTTTAACAGTTTGAAGAGAAGCAAGAAGAAATAGTTAAGCAGTGGCTATCTACAAAATTCCTGTCAATTTGTACTTTTAACCTACCTCCCTCATTTGTAGAAAGTTGTGGTTCTGAAAAGAAAGAATGAAAGTGATGAGTGGAAGTTGGCAGGGAAAATCAAAGTTATTATTGCTAGCCTTAACTAAAGGGTAAGAAAACCTGTGTAAAAAAAAAATCCATGTTAATTAATATGAAGGATTGAACAGGAGAAATCTTAATATAGCTGGTCATCACAACAGATGAGATTCCTTTCAGATCTACAGATCTTGGACAATTTGCAGGGAAGTGAGATTACTATGGATAGACTGGTCCCACTACTGATAATCTCTACATTGTCTTTTTGGCATAAAACAGGCTAAAAGGGCATGTTCTACGTATGGCATCAGTTTGATAGTTGAAATAATTAAAATAGGTTTGCAGAGTTGCAGGTTCATTTATTTGTTGTTTTATTTTCATGTAAGTTCTAATACTGACCCACTTCCCAAAGGTGTTAACTGCTCAGTTAGCTTTCTTAACTTCCATGAAGCTGTTTCGGTAAAAATGTAGCCTCTAAAATATATAATCCAGACAAAACATTTTGCAGTACTTTGGAAGGGCATTAAGGGCCTCCGTGTGGATGAGTTATACAAAGACTAGACCTGAATTGTTTTTAAAATGCTGTGATAATAGATGCATTTATTTATTTATTTATTGTCATGGGGTAAAGTGCTGGGAAACTTATTAAAAAAAGAAAAAAATAGAATAAATGGTAATGGGTTTGAAGACTACGCTTTCCAGTAGTCTGTTTAAGCTCATAGTTGCAATTTTCATGAGCTAAATTAATGCTGAGCTCTCTCTTCCCTTGTTAAACTGGAATGTCTGTGTTAGGAAGGAAAATAAATCAGTCTAGGCATTCTACTTAGTATATTTTGGAAAAGGTCTGTGATATCGTGTGATTTTGTGAGATTAAAATATGAAAAAATGTGAATTTTACCTAATGAGAATGATTATAACAGCTCATGAAAAAGGCACATATTCCATGATATAACATCACATTACGTAGCTCATGTTTTGAACATTTAAGGTTCTATTTTATGGATTCTATCAGCAGGGGATCTAATGTTAAGCAATATGTTTTAATGGATTTGCTGTTGCTCTTCTCTAATGAGGAGATTATAAAATTATAATTAGTGTAATGCTGCCTCTATTACACAAAATGACAAAAATGCCATTTACTTCAATAGGAACAGTATTGAGTATGCTGTCATAATTAACCTTCTCCATCCCTCTTTCAAACTTGCTCCTCTCAAATAACAATGGAACGCTTTACAGTTGGTAGCAGAGATTAGGGACAGATTAAACAAAATAAAAGAAGCAGATGTAGCTGATATCAGTTAACAGAGCAACTCTGACACATGATCCTCAGGAAGGGAGGTTAGGAAATAGGCTGAAATGAACTGCACATGAAGGGGAATATCTTGTTTCTCACAGGCTTTGCAGCATCTCTTCGGAATTGTGTTGATAAATAGTGCACGAAGATTCTTTGTGTGTCTCACTAGAGTCAGCAAACCATTTTTATGAGAAATGGATGGGGAGGGATGCTGCTGAATGAAAAAGAAAAAACAGAATAAAAAGAAGTGAGACATCACCATTGATCATTACTGCAACGTTACTGACCCCGCTGCCAAATTTAACATGCTCTTCAGAAACCTCTATTTTGAAGAGTGTAAAAGCAAAGTTGAAACTTGCTTTCTCTGTAAATGTTTTTCTCTGTAAATGAAATAGTTTGCAAATGTAAAAAGTTAGGAATTTTAAAGTCAGTTTTACTTCCAACTGTAAATCCAGGAGATAAATTTTCTTGAAATTCACAAAATGAACTGCCTCCTCTGGAAACTAGATTAAATACAAGATGCATTTAGTTACCATGAACACTCAGATCTGGTCTTCTCACAGGACTACATTTTCTCTCATGTACTTCCTTTTTCTTTATTTGCATCTCTCTTATAATTTGATCCATAACTTTAAATGCAGTTAAGTACGGTAGGATCAACAGGACATTGGAAGTACAATATCCTTCAAGGATGGAATAGCTAAAAACATTAAGGAAATGTGTACATGTAAATCCATGTGCATTTTCTCTCCTAACAAAACCTAATTTATATGAATCAAAAACTGAAGAGTAACCAAAGCAGTGACGTCTTAAACTTAGGTACTATAGAAAATATGAGGTCAAATCACATACTGACAACAAAATCAACCATGGCTTTCCCTGAGGATAAGAACACTCATCTGCAAGTTGAGAGAGTCTCACCACCAATGAATATTTATGTGTTTCGTGGGTTTATTGTTGAATATAGAACACGAGCATTCATTAGTGCAGGACCTGCAACCCCACTTTCCCTCATCCTAGGTAAGTGTTCAAATCATTAGACACTAAGGTCATACCCAGTCCTCAGTATAGGCTATGGATATTTCACTATACCATGGTAAAGTGAAACAATTTCAGCAACAGGGAAAAAGGAGTCTGCCCCTCTTTGGAACAAAAATCCGTAAATTCACACATTTATTGTATTTTTCAGAGTTCTTTTCCAAAACATTTGGATGCATATGTTTATGCTCATAATTTGATTACTGTAAAATATATGTGTTTAAATTGCACATAGTTTTTTTATTTTGTTTAGCTATCACTGTCATTATTAATTATAAAGATGTATCAATCACATAGATCAACTCTTTTTATATACATATAAATCCTGACTGTATGTACAGTATATAGTCTTGGCAGCATGGCTACATTATGACTGAATCTATTAAAAAATAAATTACTTCTCTCAGCAGCTGCATTCTTTCTGAACAAATACTACAGGTACAAATACGCCTGGTTATGGGACCAGTGTAATTGCACATTCATTGAATCAACATTCTTCTTGCATTTATTCAGAATCTTGTATTCATGAAAATCCGCTGTAACTTTCTGCAGATCACCACTAGTTTGCATTAAGCTTGGCTGAGTTATTCTTCTGAAATATAAATATTTAATTTCTATATTTTAAGATGAGAACTTCAGGTTACTTCACACACTGTATTCCAGATTTTGGGGGATTTGACAAGTATTTCAATTTTAGTATATTTACAGGAAAAAATAACCATACAATATATTCCTTCTATTTTAGTAACTATGAATTAAATTATGGAGGCACAGACTAGATTTCTTTTATAATTTTGTCTCTTCCTTTAACAAACAGTTTAGGAATCCTTATTTATTATTGCTTCTTTTGACAATCAAATGTCCAAATAACTTTGAAATATTTTAATGATACTTATAAAAAAGTTACCACAAGTAAAACATATGATATACGTGCATGATTCCATTCATATATGTTTTTATGGATGCCTATATTTAGAGATTAAAGTAGGATAAAATTAGTGAATATTATTTTCAGTTTCCCATCTGCATTCAGAAAATTTCATATTAATGCCATTTCACACCTTGATAAAAGTTATGTAGGGATGAAACTTTTTAGATAAGATAATAATTTGAGAAACCTCTATGGCTCCTTTTCTAGCTCTAAAGCAGTCTAGATAATTCAAAATGCAAGATGTGAATGCACCTCATCTTCTGCTTCTACCTGAAATACAGTGGAAAGTTTTTGTTTTGTTATTTCTAACCTAGTGAAGAGCTAAGAGGACTGGTAATTTTGTGACTGTTTCATTAAATTAATCTCCATTCTGTTTTGTAACCCAAATGTTTGCTTTCCAGATCTGGCACTTAATATCATTTATACCAAAATTGATGAGTGTTGTCCAATTACCTATTCTTCCACTTGAATAATGATTGAATTCTGCTTAAGGGCTCTTATGCATTGTTTGAATAAGCCTGACGGAGCTCTGCAAAATTTCTCGAGGGCAGTAACAAGGTACTGTGCCTGCGAGACTGCTCCACATAAACAAAGAGAATAATGAAAAATTTTATCCAAGTGCCATGGACAGCTGAATTCTCCTTACACCTATTTTACACTGGTGGAGTTGCTTGTCATGTAGCTTATTGTACATCAGAACAGAATCAGGACCTTTGTGCTTCAGAGGCCAGACTCCTCTGAGATTTATGGATGAAATAAAATCCCTCCACTCAAACTCCAGAGAAAGGTGAGGTAAAGAAGAACATGTTATGGTTTTTCATGGCACTATATGTTGCTCACATTTATTGTTTTCTCTTCCATAGCCCCCAATTATCTTCTTGGCTCTCAATGGCTACACCGAAAGCTGCAGGATTAAACTGTGTACCAGAAACCAGCCCTGTCCATTGTCTCTGAAAAAGTTTATTCACATGATAAATGACAAGGGTTATTAAGGGTTATTAATATGTAATGAAATATTTCAAAAGCCATTTCTCATTGAAGCTGGACATGAATTTACTTTGCTCTTAGCGCTAAAATCATAATGCTAAAGTTGTTTTGTTTTCCACTTGTCTTTGGACTCCAGGCATGATGTCCAACTGCATATGTGCTGTCAGTCAGTCTTATACAGAAATTGTCAGCTTTCCTCCACAGTGGGATCAGTGACTTTTCACTGCATGAGGAGGGCTGACATGACAACGCACCTTCTATAATTTCTCACAACATATACTTTTTGCTGCTACAGATGTTTTGACCTTCTAATCACACAGACATGAGACTGTTGGCAGCATATAACCTGCTCACTATTTTTGCTTCCCATTGTCCTTTCCAGAAAATTTTTCCTTCTTCAATTTCACATACGTATATATGTGATCATTCAATTGTTTCATAGCTGGCTTTACATTTATTTTTTACAAAAAGTATATATGATCAGAATATATATTAATATTAATTTAACTCACTCAGAGAATAATTTTTGTTCATGTATTACACAATTCTTACTTGCTGTAGTTTGCAACAGATTTTTCGGCAACATGAAATGGCTTAGATTCCAATTCTCAAACATATATATACAGCTCTTATCTGAATACATAAACCATCATGATTTGAAAATAGTTGAGCTGGATTATTTTAATCCAAAAACCTGTATGCCATGTATGGAAGGATTTCAAGGGGCTCCACACAGGTAATGTTTTTTTGTAAAGATTATCTTCAGACTTCTCAGTGGCTTTACGCTAAATTGGCTCTATTGACCTAATGACCAAGATGAAATACTTGGAGAAGGATGGAGAAATCATTTTGCTGTGTAGACAAGATGAGTTCCCCACACATCATTTTTCAAGGTAGTGTCCAAAAATATCTGCTATGCACCTGGTCTCATTGTCCTTGCCCCTGCTCTTTGCCATACTGACCAAGATAGAGCCAGGTGTTACTGAATCCAGTTTTATTCCCTCTGTTGTCCTTGGCCTGCTGGAAAGGAAAGTGCTGGGGATGTATCCTGTGGTCACTGCTCAGCTGGGCAATTGACATTAGTCAGCACCATACCCAGAGGGTCTTAAGATTTCTATGCTTGCCACCCTTCCCAGTCTGGGCATATGGGTAGCTGCCCACGTAGCTTATGTTGAAAACTGGAGCAGATGCTAATATCATCAGTCTGGAGAAGTGATTCTTCAGCTCAGGGCAGACTCAAAGGCTAGGGAAGCAAATGCAGTGCTCTTCACACAAAGCTCTCTGCTGCAATTTTTTCCATCTATCAGTGTCCCACAAAGTTTAACAGGAAAAATGTCTTCTGTAACATGTAATAGGATGATTAAAAAGGAAAACTTCAGAAAGGCTCTCCTTCACTTTGAAATTGTACTCATTTTCAGTGTTCTTATTTTGCTGTTGTTAAAATCTGGAGAGTCTTACCAGAAGAAGTCTTTCTGAGGAGGGGAATAAAAGAAGACCAGTTTTCTGGGGACAGCTATTTGTCAAACACATCACTAATTTATTCTGCTGCAGCTATTTGCATTATCTCTTCTCATGTTTGTTGGTTTCTTTAACCACGCACCCATCTCTGCTATGAAAATCATGCAAACTATGAATTACTTTTATCAATGTGTTGAGAAAATGACTAGTCATCTTGTTCTGATATAGTTCAAATATTTTATGCTATATGATTATTAATCATTATCCACACATGTGGCTCTGTGCAGAGTCATCATGCATTTGTTACTCCTATTAGTGGACTTTCAGCTGGTCGCTTCTCTAGTTGAATATTCAGCCTGTCTGCCCAACATGGGTTTGCAGGTATGAGCATCACTGGTCCTGTTTCTTAGTCAGGAGAGAGTGTTTCTAACAGGAATGGCCCAAAATCTTGTAAAGAACATATTCCTGTAGTTCTGGAAATGGCATTTATTCCCCTGACTGACTATTGATTTGTCATTCATACCCTGCCATTTATCAAATATTTCAGACAGTTTTCGTCAAGATGTCCTATGACACACAGTACATCTAAAGAAATGGAATTTGAAGCAACACTTAAAAACCACTAACACTGTCTTTTTTGGGGTTAATTTTCTTCACAGTAGCTGGTATGGTGCTATGTTCTGTATTTGTGCAGAAAATAGTGTTGACAACAAAAGGGACATTTTAGTTATTGCTGAGCAATACTTATACCGCACTAAGGTATTTTCTGCTCCTCGTACCACTCCACTAGTGAGTAGGCTGGGGGTGTGCTAGAGGCTGGAAGGAGACACAGATAGGACAGCTGACCCCAACTTCCCAAAGGGATATTCCAGCATGGTGTCATGCTCAGGATAGAAAGCTGGGGGAAGAAGAAGAAAAGAGGAACATTCAGGGTTATGTCACTGTTATGTGTGATGGAGTGCTGCTTTCCTGGAGGTGGCTGAACCCCTGCCTATTGATGGAAGGCAGTGAATGAATTCCCTGTTTAGTTTTGCTTGTGCACACAGATTTTGTTTTACATATTAAACTCAACTCATGAGTTTTCTCAGTTTTACTCTTCTGATTCTCTCCTCTATCAGCAAGGGAGGACAGTGAGCAAGCTGCTGGTTGGGACTGAGCTTCCTACAGAGATTAAACCATGACAACCATAAAGATGTCCCAAAACTTCAACTGTTCCCAGTGCCTATTTTTATGTGCTTGAGGAAATTATTTGTCATCAGCTGTCTTCGTAGCCACCCAGATTTTTGCCAAGTTTTGCTAAAGCCAGCAAAGTTTCTGGATGTTATTGTTTTCAACCAATCTGCAGCATTTAGATGAACAGGAAATGCACAAATGTGTGCTGGAGAATCTGTCATATGTGAGATATGAGCTATATTTTTTTTCTGGTGTGTAAACATCCCTTATTAAATATTGCACTTTATCAGGATAAATTTTGTTTGCTTGGGTTTTAAGGCAAGTAGGGGAAGGAAACTTCTGCATTTTTCTCAGCCATCAGTTTTTCTTCAAAAGATTTATCCTTATTAGAAATAAAGATTCTTTATTCTCCACTGCTCTGTAGAGGTTTCTTAACATAAGAGACAGACCTATTTTCAATTTATTATTGTTCCTGTTCTATGTGCTATTGATTTTTCTCTGATTTTAAACTTTTTTTATCTTAAATGCAAAGTCTTTTTTCAGCTTCAAGGGAGCAATTCAGACAAACATTTTGCTGGTGAATAATTCAAAGAATAGCATAAGGATTTTTTTGCTGAATTTGTCCTTAGCTTATTTTAAAAATTCTCTATCATTTTTTTCTACAATCTTCTTATGTGTTATTCCAGAACTTGTTTTGCTTCCTTTCAGGATTACCTAGTTGACTAATCACAGTTTCTTTCTATTCATATCCATTATCTTTAGAAAGGCCCTGATTCATGAGTTTTCATAAATGAGCACCAAACTTAAACTAAACTACTATATAATATGATTGCAAAAACTAGATGTTTATGAATCAAGGCTGCAATAATTTCTGGTTTAGAAGATGGCTATGGTCATTCCATTTTTACCATCTTCTATCGAGCTATGACTGTGGGTATAAAAATTTGTTGCTTTTATTTTCCTCAGTGATTTTTCATACTCCTTTTTTAAATTAAGCCCATTTCTAATTTTTTCTTCTCTTCTGTTTGCTAATATTTTTATTTTATTAGCATAATTATAGACCTATGATTCATCTAGTTCTGGCATGTTAATAGAATGATCTATCACATTAAAGAGAGTATATATATTATTTGGCTATATTCAATGTAGGTATCCTTCTACTAGAAATAATCTTCATGAGTTTTGATAGGTAATTATAGGATGGTCCACTTCCAGAAGCTATCTGGAGAACTGGCTACCCTGGATTTGGAGAAGGCTGAGGTTCTTAATGACTTCTTTGCCTCAGTCTTCACTGGCAAATGTTCTGACCACATCAACCAGGTCCTGGAAGGCAGACGCAGGGACTGTGAGAATGAAGACTCTGGGCCCACTGTAGGAAAGGATCTGGTTTGAGACCATCTTAAGAAGCTGAACGTATAAAAGTCCATGGGAGCTGAAGAAATCCATCCGTGGGTCCTGAAGGAGCTGGCAAATGAAGTTGCTAAGCCACTGTCCATTATATTTGAAAAATCACGGCAGTCAGGTGAAATTCCCGATGACTGGAAAAAGGGAAATATAACCCACATTTTCAAGAGGGAGAAAATGGGTGAGCCGGGGAATTACAGATCAGTCAGTCTCACCTCTGTGGCTGGCAAAATCTTGGAGCAGATTCTCCTGGGAGGCATGTTGAGGCACATGAAAAACAACAAGGTGGTTGTTGACAGTCAGCATGGCTTCACTAAGGGGAAATCCTGCCTGACCAATTTGGTGATCTTCTATGGTGGGGCTATGGAACTGATGGACAGGGGTAGAGCAGTTGATGTCATCTACCTGGACTTGTGCAAAGCGT